>PVKA01006377.1:0-84009 GCA_004027165.1 Ctenomys sociabilis
GAAGAATAGAGAACAGACCCACACTGGGTAGCAAAGGAAAAGGTTTTCTGCTTATCCATGAATGTTACTGTCATAGCAGTTACAGACACCAGAGAGACCCTCTTACTTCCCAGGTGTGTTCAGAACAGATGAAGCCAGGAAGCAGATGATATGCAGACTCCGGGGCCGCTTTGCTTCACTCTTGGAATGATGCTGGAGGTGGACGTGGCCAGGCCTGGCACACTGTCTGCATGTGAGTCTCCTCAGTCATCTGATGAGGACCTAAGGCTGCCTTTCAGGTGAAGCTCAGGAATCCAGTCTGGGAATCTAGGCTGTCCCAAGATCTTTTACAGTCTCAAAGTACTAAGAGGACATCTGCTGCTCTGGGAAGAATGGAATAATACACTGTGGGAGTTGGGAGCAAGAAGGTGCCTACCCATTAAGCTCTCAGTGTCCTGGCAGCAGGGTGCCACCCCACCCTCTGTGCAGCTGGCTAACAAGCGCCCTTTTCACACCTCTTTCCTGCAAGTACAGAGAGCACCAAAGCACAGGCCCAATAAAAGAGGAAGCCAGAGGAGCAGCTCCTGACGTTGGCCCTGGCCCTGATGCGCAGAGTTAGCCAGGCCCTTTGAGAAATCCAAGAACTTCAACAATGGAGTAGTCAAACATCTACTGTGTGTACACTACACAGATGTTTATTCTATAGGAAATTCTAAGCTGAGTGTCAGGGAAATGGAGTGATGATTCTGTATCTGCAAAACACAGAGCTGCACAGGGCTTTCCATGGAATACAGAAACAGGAGGATGGTTGTGTATTGTTGAGGAGGATCACTTCTGGGGACAGAGTGTTGGGCATGGCTCGGGTGGGCTCCTACTTCTTATCTACTTTATGAACTGAACATATATTCATATACTACTTTGAAATTCCTCATAACACTTATCATTTCCTGTCATAAAATCTCTACCTATCTATCTGTCTGCTCTTGTGTTACTTAACAGGAGCACTTTCTGAGAAATGCATCTTTAGGCAGTTCAGTTGCTTGAACATGATAGAGTACACTTGCACAAGCCTGGAGGAGTGACCTTCTGCATACCTAGGCTGTGTGACATATACATGTAAGCACCAGAGACTCATGCACATCTGGTTGGTTGCCTGTTGCTCCCGGGTCCTGATGAATTGAACAACAAAGCAAAGATAGGAGATTGAATCAAGCACAAGAGAAAAAGATGCAACCCAGAGACATGGTAAACATGAGATGCTTGAAACCACTGCCAGCATAACATGCAGACTGATTCATGGTGAATTTTTTATAAGTGTAAAGAGTATAGGGCTGGGGATATAGCTCAGTGGCACCTGCCTGACAAGTGTGAGGATATGAATTTGATTCCTGGTACCAAAAGAAGGAAAGAAAGAAAGAGAGAGAGAGAGGAATATGGGAGTACAGACTAAAATAACAATAAATGGGCACAGGATAGTCAATAGAAAAACCGGTAATATTGTCATTTATTATCATTATGAAGTAATATATCCTGCACATAATTGTATGTGGAATCTTTGTTCTTTTGAGACATGGTCTCGCCATGAAGGCCAGGCTGGCCTTAAACACATGGCAGTGCCCAGAGAAGCCTCAGATTTGCAGCCTTCTTGCCTCAGCATCCTGCACTGCTGGGATCCCATTGATGAGCCACTAGGCCGGGCCTGTGTACTGCATTTCATTACCTGGCTAGGCTGTCATGGGACAACAGGAGTTTTACAGCCCCTGTAATCTCTGCGGCCACCCTCTATGTGGCCCATGGTGACCTCTGTGCAGCTCATTACTGTATAAACATGTGCTTATTCTCTGCTTCCCTTGTGGGAACAAGGACTGTCTGGAGGATTCTATGTGCTAGAGCCATCTACGTTGTTTGCCATTCTTTCTTAGAACCAAGATTGCCTGGCTGAGAGTCAATGCTCAATAACTATTTGTTGATTAAATGAATGAATTATTTATAAAATAAAAATTGGAAAATGTATGTGCTCCAAATTGAGGGCTTAAGTTTCTGGATCACAGCCTGGATCCTGCTAAGTACTTACCATAGGAAGTTAAATGAAGTATTGTAAGGTGGAAGGCTCCATGCGTACTCTTATATTTTACAGTTTACAGGCCCACACTTACAGGTGTACCACAGGTGGACATTTATGCTGCTGAGCTCTCTCTCTGGCATGGGGGATTGAACTCAGGACTTGCACTTGCCAGGCAACAGCTGCACGGCACAGCATACTGTGGAAAGAGTTATAAAGAAGCATAAGCATAGATCTGTGGGACTTAGAAAAGGAGGATACACTTTGCAATAGAGGTAGTCAGGACAGGCTTAATGGAAGGTGGGACTGAGTAGGTCTTTGAAGGATGATGTGTTAGTTTCCTGGGCAGCCATACACAAATCATACACAGCAGTGGTGGCTCATGGCAACAGCAGTACACTCTCTCATCATTCTGGAGACCAGGAGTCCCCAGGCACTGACTGGGCTATGCTCTCTACCCACAAATGCCAGGGGAGAGCCCACCTTTTGCCGCTTACAGTTTCTGCAGGCTGCTGGCACTCCTGGGTGTGTCTGAGCTGGTGGATGTCTTGCCCCTGTCTCTGCCTCTATTCTCATGCCAGCCACTATGTCCATCTCTTCTCCCTCCACCACCCTTGTAAGGACATGTTTGACAGAGTTGGAGGCCTTCTGGGGTAATCCAGGGTGAGTGCTTGCTCTCAAGACCCTTAGTTCCATCACATCTTTTGCCAGGGAGAGTAATATTCACAGGTTTTGGTGATTAGGAAATAAATATATTATTAGGGTTTTTTTTTTTCTTGCTTAGCACAGCTGGAGAGAATTTTGAGACATGGAATAAAGGAATCTTCTAGGTGGAGTGACCGGTATGTCTTGCCGGACCCTGGGGCAAGGAAATCATTCTCAAGGGCTGGAGAATAGCTTGTACAACAGAAAATTAGGTGTTTAAGCAAGAATGGGCAATTTCAGTCCATGGTACAAACCCAGATGATTTTTAAAACAGAGACCCAAAGAGATATTGGCATATTACAACATTATTACAGCATTATTGAAAATAACCAAAAGATGGAAAGGACCCAACATCCATAAAAATGAATAAACAGGCAAAGCACAGTGTGGTCATTAATTGGGATATGTTCAGTTTGTTTCTGATTAACAATTTACTAAAAGATTAGTGCAGATCTGGGTGTCTTACATAAGTGACACCCAGCACTGCAAAGGCTCACCCCACCTACGGGCAGCACCAGCCATAGGCTTGGAGCCAGGACACAACAATGAGAGAAAGAAGCCTGCCAGCATTTTGGTGGGTGCTCCTGTCCTTGGCATTGCATTTGGACCCCAGGCTCCTGTTTCTTCAACCTCCCAGCATGATCTCTGGTCTTCCACAGGTGACTACTCAGAGCTTTCAAGTCTTTATTTAACTGCTCTAGAGCATGGATGATCATTTCAAATTTCTCTGCTTCTGATTCTGTAAGCCTAACTAATAAATCCCTTTGTAATCTTATACATGTAGTTTTGATTGATTCTGTTTCTCTAGAGAACTCTAATACAAATTGTGTACCCATACTATGTTCTGTTACTTAGAAATAAAGAAGAACAGGGCTGTGGTATGTGCCACAACATAGAAAAACCTTGAAGATATTATGTTAAGTAAAGAAATCCAGAGGAAAAAGGCAAATATTATTCTAAGTGAATGAAATGCCTAGAATACAAAATACATGGAGTCAGATTAAAGGTTGCCAGGACTAGGGCAGGGAGTGAAGTCACTGCTCAGTGATGTATAAAGTTTGGGATGATAATACATTTTTGGATGATGAAGGGTGGACATTTTGTGGAAATGATCGAAATATGGAAAAAACCTGTGAAAATGAAACCCATTAATCTGTACAACCAACAGATATTAATACAAAGAAGAGAAATAGAAACAAAGGGAAAAGAAAGTTCTGAAAATGTACAATAGTGGTAGTGGCACAGTGTTGCAAACAAAGTAATGTTGAATTGTATTTGGTTACAGTAGCAAATCTATGTGTTATATAGATGTGTGCATGTGTGTATAGCTAGATATAAAGCTAGGCAGGTAGAATAGACAGATGGATAGATAGAATCAGGCACAGAGCTGGGATGAGGTGAAGAGAGGTCACCGTAATGGGAAGTATATAAACGAAAGAGAAGAATTCAGGGAAGAGAGCAAGTAGGCATCCAGGGCAGCCCAAAGGGAAAGTGAGAAAGAGTGAAAGCTGTTGCATGGAGAAGCAGGTAGAGAGAGTGTTCATAGATGAGCTCCAGCATTCACACTTACCCAAATAGAAAAGGATGGCAAGAGCCTGGGTGGACTGGAGCTGACCTCCTAAGCTCTTCGCTCTGAATCCCTCTCACCTGCCTCCTCCTACATTCCACCCACTTGTGCCACCCAGGGCCTGAGAATTTGCACACCCACATGATATTTGGTTTGACTCCATACAAGCTTATTTCAGGCCCTGGATGAATGTTATGGCTTGTACCTAGATGTCCCTCCAAAACCTCATGCACCTACCAGTGGGCTTTCTTGAGATGGCTGGAACTGGGGTGGGTGACTATGGATTAAAGGTGTGATAGTTAAATGAGTCCCTGGATTGATTCAGCGCAATCCTGGATGTGGATACTGAGAAGACCCTCCCTGGGTGTGGGAGGCACCGATCAATGCACCTGAGGCCTGAAGGGAATACAAAGGGGCTCACTGCCTGCTGCCTCCTGGGAGCCCTGTCACGGACTGTTTCTGTTCTGTAAGGCTGCTCTGCCATGCCACCCTAGAAACTAGCTGCCTATGGACTGAAATCTCTACAATCTGTGAGGTAAAAATCAACATTTCCTCCTTTAACTTGTGTGTGTCGGGTGGTTTGTCCCAGGATGAGAAAGCAGCTAAGCCAATGCGCAATATGTATGCATCTATAATGGTAAGAATCCAGCCAATCACTGGACTACAGTTCTCAAATACAGTGATTGAGAGCTCCAGGCCATCCGCGCTGGAGGGACCTTTCCCAGCAATCCCCTTTCCTAGCAATCCCCAGTTCCACCCCGGGGCCCCAGACCCAACACAGCTGGGCCGCAGACCCACCAAAGCCCAGGCCCACCTAACTAGAGAGCAACCTGCCTGAGACATGAGGGCCAACTTCGGCAACTTTCTGGTTCCCTGCCCCAAAGCCAGCCAAGATAGTGGGAATTTTCACTACTTGCTCTGCATCCTGTTTCTTGCTAGCCTGACCAGGGAACCAACAGAGGGGAACCACAGGAGCTGCAGCAAAAAAAAAAAAAAAAAGGAACTGAACACAACAGCTAGATCCAGGCAGGCATAACTGGACAATCTCAAACTTAATAGACTGGCACCTGAATCTCATTACACACTAAGGTTATAGCTGCACCAAAGCTCTACACCAAAGGTCAGAGGTCAGTGCTATACAAAATGACAAAGACAAGGAGAAAAATGCAATCTCAGGCCTCAAATCCACCAGTAAGTGCAGAGGACACTAGCTCAGCTGAAATGAATGAATTAACAGACATGGAAACAAAGGAACAACAGCAGAAAGGTATAGAGGAACTCAGACGAGAATTAATTCCTGAAATAAAAAAAGAAATATCTGAATACATAGCATCTGAAGTAAAGAATCAAACCCAGAAACATCTGGGGGAAAACCAATGCTCACCCAGAAGAAGTGCAGAGAGCTATTCCAGCTGAAACATATGAATTAACAGTGTCTGAAGCAAAGAAAGAATCGCAGAAAGGAAATGAGGAACTCAAAGCAGATATAATTTCTGAAATCAAAAAAGAATTCTTTGAAAAAAAATAATTCTTTGAAATCATAGCATCTGAAATACAGAAACAAGTCCGGAAATATACAGAGGAAATCCAACTTGGAAGAAATTCTGCAGAAAAAGAGTTAATAACTACCTCTAAAGAGGACATGGATAAAAAAAATAGAGGAGATCAGTAATATGACAGATTCCTTCAATGAGAAATATAGAAAATAAACATAACTCATGAAACAGAGTTAAAGAGATATAGAAGAAATAAAAATATCAATCACAAGTCTACAAAACCGTTTGAGTGAAAGCAAAGACAGAGTTTCAGATCTTGAAGACACTGGTGCAGCTAGTGAAAAGGTGAGAAAGAATCTCTTAAAAACAATGAGAATACAGGAAAAAATAATCCATTACCTGCAAGATGATGCCAAGATGAACAATGTGAGATTAATTGGTGTTAGTGAGAATGAAGGAGTCAATACAAATGACATAAGAAGAATTTGGGGAAAAGTAATCGCAAAAAACTTCCCAAATATGAGGAAACAATCCAACATTCAGGTCACTGAAGCATAAAGAACACCAAATAACTTCAACCCAAGTAAAAACACACTGAGACATATAATAGTCAAGGTCCCAGAAATCCAACACAAGAATAATATACTGAAAGCTGCTAGAGAGAAGAAGCAGATCACATTCAAAGGAAAACCCATCAGAATTATAGCCAACTTCTCTACACAAACCATGAAGACAAGGAGAGCATGAAGCAGAGTTCTTCAAGTCCTGTATGAAAACAAATTCCAGCCCAGACTATTATACCCTGCAAAACTTTCTTTCAAGTTTGATGGAGAAGTGAAATACTTCCATGACAAAGAACAACTAAGGAATTTCATGATGACAAAGCCATCCCTACATAGGCTACTGAAAGAGGTTCTAGAGAGAGACCACAATGACCAGAATCCATGAATGAGAACAGAAGGAACCCACTAAACACGACAGACAATTAAACACAGGACACAAAAGAGTAAACAACAGCAGGTAAATATCAGATAAATGTAAGTCAACACATTTCAATTATAACCATCAATGTTAATGGACTCAGCTCACCAATTAAGAGAAATGGACTGGTACAGTGGATTAGGAAACAAAATCCAATAATATACTGTATACAAGAAACATACTTAACTCAAAAGGACATTCATAGGCTCAAAATCAAAGAATGGAAAACAATACTACATGCCCAAGCACCTCAGAAAAAATTCAGACAGTCTCAACTTCAAACCAAGAAGGATCAAACGACACAAAGAAGGCCACTACATATTAGTCAGGGGAAAAATTCGAAAGCCAGAGGAAACACTCATATATATCTATGCACCAAACACAGGAGCACCCAACTATGTAAGACAAATCTTAATGGACATGAAAAACCTAATGTCTAAGACCACAATCTTAACAGGAGACCTTCACACCCCCTTATCTCAAAAAGATAGATAACCAGACAAAAAGTTAGCAAGGAAGTAGTAGAACTGAACCAGAGCTTGGAAAACATGGACCTAGTGGACATATACAGAGTGTTCCACCCAACCACAGCTAAATACACATTTTTTTCAGCTGTAAATGGGTCATTTTCCAAAATAGACCACATACTAGTCCAGAGGTCATGCATAAGGATATGCAAGAAAGCAGAAATTATCCCACTCATATTATCTGACCACAGTGCAATGAAACTGGAACTACATGATAAAAGAAATCAGTAAAACCCGCTAAATTTATGGAAATTAAACAACACCCTACTCAGCAATCAATGGGTCACAGAAGAAATTAAACAAGAAATTCAACAATATCTACAATTCAATGAAAATTCAAGCACAACTTACTGGAATTTATGGGATGTGATGAAAGCAGTTCTTAGAGAGAAAATCATAGCTATGAACTCACACATAGGAAAACAGAATGGGGACAAATAAACACCCTATGGTTGCACCTCCAACATCTAGAAAAAGAAGAACAAATGAAACCCAGAGTGCAAAGATGGGAAGAAATCATAAAGATTAGAGCAGAAATTAATTCAATTGAGATGAAGAAAACAGTTAAAAGAATCCACAAATCAAAAAGTTGGTTCTTTGAAAGACTTATTAAAGTTGATAAGCTTCTAGACAACCTCATCAAAATGAGGAATGAAAAGGGTGAAATCACCTCAGACCCAGTGGAAATTCAGCAGATTATCAATAGTTACTTCAAGAATCTTTACGCTCACAGAATAGAAGACATGGAAGAAATGTACAGATTCCTAGTAAGGTACAAATTACCAAAACTGAACCAAGAAGATATAATAACTCAATAAGCCAATAACTGCCAATGAAACATGAGACGTAATAAAAAGCCTACCGACAAAGAAAAGTCTAGGTCCTGATGGATTCACAGCTGAATTCTACAAGAAATTTATAGAAGATATAATGGCTACACTCCTCAAACTCTTTAATGAAATTGAAAAGAAAGCATTCCTCCCAAAATCATTTCTGGAGGCAAATATTATACTGATTCCAAAACCAGGGAAAGACATAACTAAAAAGGAGAACTATAGGCCAATCTCCCTCATGAACATAGATGCAAAAATACTCAATGAAATTCTAGCAAATAGAATACAGTAAATCATCAAGAAGATCATACACCATGACCAGGTAGGATTCATCCCAGGGATGCAAGGATGGTTCAATATTCGAAAATCTATAAATGCAATACGCTATATTAATTGACTGAAATCTAAAAACCACATGATTATCTCAATTAATGCAGAGAAAGCTTTTGACAAAGTCCAACACTCATTCATGTTCAAAGTCCTACAGAAAATTGGAATATATGGACTTTCCCTTAACTTGATAAAAGCCATCTATGACAACCCAAAAGATAATAAAGATAATCCTAAATGGGGAAAAACTGAAATCTTTTACTCTTAAATCAGGTACAAGATAAGGATGTCCTCTATCACCCCTCCTATTTAATATAGTTTTGGAATCATTAGCAACAGCCATTAGAAAAGAGGGAGAAATAAAAAGAATAAGAATAGGTAAAGAAGAAGTTAAATTATCACTATTTGGAGATGACATGATACTTTCCTTGGAAGACCCCAAAAATTCCACCAAGAAACTACTAGAACTGATATGGAAATTCAGTAGCATAGCAGGATACAAAGTCAATACTCAAAAGTCAATAGCATTCCTCTACACAGATAACAAGCACACTGAAAGGGAAACAATAGAAACAATACCTTTTACAATAACACCATGGAAAATGAGATACCTTGGAATTCCCTTAACCAAAGAAGTCAAAGACCTTTTCACAGAAAATTACAACACCCTTAGAAAAGAGATTATAGAGGATTTCAGAAAATGGAAAGATATTCCATGCTCCTGGATAGGAAGAACCAACAGCATGAAGATGGCCATACTCCCAAAATTGCTGTACAGATTTAATGCAATCCCTATCAAACTGCCACCAACATACCTCCTAGGCCTAGAGAAATCATTTCTAAAATTTATTTGGAACCACAAACGACCTAGGATAGCAAAGGCAATCTTGGCCAATAAAGACAAGGCAGGAGGCATCACAATTCCTGACTTGAAATTATACTGCAAAGCCACTGTGATAAAATCAACATGGTATTGTCAATGAAATAGACCTGAGGATCAATGGAATAGATTAGAAGACACAGAGACATCTACGAACACACTCAGACATCTGATCTTTGACAAAGGGGCCAAACAAGCTTACTGGAAGAAAGATAGGCTCTTTAACAAATGGTGCTGGAAAACCTGGCTTTCAACATGCTGAAAACTAAAACTAAAACAGCTCTATAACCATGCACTAAGCTAAAGTCAAAATGGATTAAAGATCTAAACATTAAAAGAGAAACACTCAATCTCCTGGAAGAGAAAGTAGGAGGAACTCTTGAAGACATAGGGTTAGGGAAAGAGTTCATGAACAAACATATATTTGCCCGGGAAACACTTGAAAGAATCAACAACTGGGATCAACTCTTCTTGAGGAGTTTCTGCACATCAAAAGAAATTGTCAACAAAGTGGAAAAACAACCCACAAATTTTGAAAAAATCCTAATAAGCAATCAGACATGATGCTGTCTAGAATATATAAAGAACTAAGATATAACAGGGCCTCAAATTCAAAGGCCCAATTTAGAAATGGGCATCTGAGATGAATACATACTTCTCAGAGGATGAAATTAAAGAAGCGAATAAATATATGAAAAAATGGTCCACGTCACTAACCATCCATGAAATGCAAATCAAAACGACACTGAGATACCATCTCACTCCAGAAAGAATGGCTATCATAAGGAAATCAACCAACAACAAATGTTGGAGAGGTTGTGGGGAAAAGGGAACACTTCTCCACTGCTGGTGGAAATGTAGACTGGTACAACCATTGTGAAGGTCAGTGTGGAGCTCCTCAAAAGAGTGGTACTGGAAATCCCATTCAAGCTGGATATCCTACTACTGGGAATTTTCCCAAAGGAACTTAAAACATTGTATCATAGTGATATATGTGTACCTATGTTTATATCAGCACAATTTGTGATAGCAAAATCTTGGAAACAACCAAGATATCCGTCACATGGGGAATGGTTGAAAAAGATGTGGTATTTCTATGTAATAGAGTATTACTCAGCTATAAAGAATGGTAAACTTGAAGCATTTATATTGAAGTGGATGCCACTTGAACATATACTCATAAGTGAAATAAACCAGACACACATGTGCAAATATCGTATAGTCTCTCTAGTATGAGAAGTCAAAAGAAGAACTACAAATAGAAATGTACAACAACAACTAAAAAGAATTGAGTCAGACAGAGAAAACTGAACGGCATATGCTGCAAGGTACTAATCAGCTTTTCTTCTGGATGGTTACCCACTTAAGTTCACAGATCAAAATTGGAGAAATAGAAGAGCCACAAGGCTAGCCAACATTTTGGTCCTTGCCTTTCAAAGTCAGAAAAGACTCAGGACATAGGAGAACCTGTACTGTAGCATCATGAAATTCAGTTGTGCCACAAATTTTCTGAACAAGGAGATTATGGAGCCACAGAGGAAAGAGACTGATGATCTATGGTGTGCCTGGAGAGAGTCACATGGAGAGAAAACTTTCTCTCAGGCTCTCATGGACAGCAAGCTGGTCAAGCATTGGCCGTGACTCATCCACATGGATGACACAGACAAAGGATTTACAGAGTAAGGTATAGGATTACAAGATAAACCCTGAGCAGACTTCACTGACCTCAACAGAAACAAAAGCTACATCTTTTGGTATATAGGACTTGATCTATCTTGGTCTTAACCATCCAGCAGATAAGTATAAAAATTAGGTATATAATGTGGGGCCAAATAATAAGTTGAGCTGTAAATGGCTACAGTCAATCACTTCTTCAGATAACTCACTATTATTGTGGAATGCTGGACTGTGTTGGATTGTGTCGCCGAGTTCAGGCACCTAAATTGGTTTAATGACAGTAGAATGCTCATCTTTAACAGGTCTAGTAAAAAAAAAAGGGGTATACAAAGGAAGAATCATGATGTGTGTGTATAAACAGTACAGTTAGGGTAAATATGCCGTGCTTCTGCATAATTGTATGAGAAGCAAGTTTTGCACTAATAGTGACTTGACAAGATATTATGTGGCTTCTAGTACTGTGGAGAAATGCTAGCGAAATAGCAAGGTAAAAAGTATTCATTATTGAATCTGTGATATAATTCAGCTATAAAAAATAAGATAAGTATATAGCTGCACTCTCTTCATTCACTGATAAGAGACATCTGCTATAATAATGTCTGTAAGTATAATATCATGTATAATATCATGTATGCACCTTGTAAATACCAAAACATTACAAAAACTGTTTGCAGTGTATTAATTTATCAAATCTGTCCCGTTAATTTGTCTTGAAACTGTCTCATGGCTATTTGTTCTTCAATTAAAAAAAAACAAATATCCTAAAAAAAAAATACATTACTCTAGCTTCCTACAGAAACATTAGCCAAAATGACAATTTACCATTGTTTTCTCTAGATGGGATCTCCAAAAACTACTTTTGGAGATGTTGTATATTTTATTGTTCAGTAATATATATAAAGAACGTAAAGGTTTTTTCATCCTTGCAGAACTGGGGAGTAGCTGCCTGCTTTTTCCAGCAGATATGCATTTTGCTGTAGACCTCAAAGGGCTCTGATACCTATTTTCATCTCACATTTTTTAATGGCCATCATGATTCTTATGGCTGAGCTTTGCACCAAGGTGCAGGAACCCTTCACTTTGGGTTCCTTGTAAAAACTTCTATTTTTTCACACTAATTCAAGTTTGTGCAATACCTGGCCCTTGGGCTCCTTCCCTAATAGTTTGAGGAGAAAAATTTTTTTTTTTAAATTGTTTGTTTAACACAGTTGGAAAGAGGTATAAAGTGGGGTGATGAAGGCTGACTTGGGTTCCCTCACAGCAGATGACTGAGCCATTTGGGGACAGAGACTTCTTTAATGCTTCTCACTTTGCCTCAGAGGCTGTGGCCAGGACATAGGTGTGGCTGTGGGGTCAGCAGGCAAAGCCTGACCCCCGGCCTTGTGCAATGTGGAGCAGACAGAGGCTGTGTGATGCTGCCTTGCCATCAAGGGAGCAAGGCAGTTGTGAACATGCTGGCACCTTCAGGCCACCCAGCAGCTGCCCCTCTGGATGCTCCTGTATGGCTCAGGATGCATGGAGAAAGGTATGGGAGCCTGGGGGAGGGCTGCCCTTTATTCCACTCAGCTGATAAGGAAGCTTTGATTACATTAATTGGGTGGCTAATTTGCCTCATGCTTCCATTAGACCCCTGAGAACTAGACTGTACTCGACAACCCAGTTGCTCTCACCTGCTCTCTGCTGTAAAGCTGGCACTAGGGGTGGGCGAGGCCCGGCAGCCCCATAGCATACCCCTGAGAAGCCAACTTGAGCTCTTCCAGAAGGCCACTGGAAAGCTGAGCCTTTCTGCCACTTCCCTGGCATTGCTCAGCTCTGACTACAACCCAGGCCACAGTCAATGCTACTGATGCCAGGATGACAGATCCCAGGAATGGCGAGGTCCTGGAGCAAAGGCCTACAGTGAGATGGATCTGATGACACACTGGAAGTAGGCCAGCGTATGCGGGTGAGCCAGGAAAGCATAGCATGGTGGGTGGCACTCAGGAGGGACAGCGGCATTCAAGGCAGGCCCATGAGAACCCTCTTCCTGATGCAGCATCTCCAACCTAGAACTGCTGCTCCCATACTGACCCTGGAAGGCTCCTAAGTCCAGCACCTGAACCTCTTTGTCCCTAGGAAGGAGGCTTGTTCTCATTTATGCATGAGATGTGAACATGGAGCCCTTGGAACCCTTGCCCCTGGCAGCCTCTGACTTGGAGTGGCTTCTGCAGAGGCCTCAGGTGCACTTCTCCAGAGGGCTGAGCTGGACTCTGGGAATGGCTGAGACTCCCCAGACAAGAGAAGACCTTGAGGTGCACCCCAGCCACTGAAATAAAGGAAGGGATGTCCTAGAGTGTCAGGGAAATCAGCCTGCACACCAGCTCCCTTTAAAACTGTGTGCTGCCCTGACCCCCTGAATCAGCTCTCTGAGGGTGGGTAGATATTTGTCGTTTTAGAGCTCCCAGGTGGTGCTTCAGTGCAGGCGGCAATGGAATCCAAAATGCTTATTCTACATCTTGGAGGTGGGCCCAGAGAGGTGACTCACTAAGGCTGGTGGAGCCAGGCCTGGACGCCAAGTTTTCTGGGAGCTGTTCCAACATTACACTGCCCTACATGACTGTCAGGCTTCCCTCAAAGGGGCTGTGCCACCCACCCAGTGCCCCTGTGCCCTTCTTGTTCACTCCCACATGCCCTACTCTTCCACATTCCCATGCTGAGCCAGCTCTTTTTTTTTTTTTTAAGAGGAAAATAAAGTGCTTATCTCTGAGTCCCTTATCAATCATAAGACTCATAATGCCGTCGACAACAAATCAAGCTATAAGCCACAATTCCCGAACAAGGGCCGTGAATCCCACAGGATCAGAAGAAACGTAGAAGTTGAGCCTCTTCCAGAGTAGAATAGCACAGTGGAAAGAGATTTGAATTTGGAATCAAGCAACTGAGCTTTGGAATCTGACTTTCCTCTGAGTTTTGACTCCTGGCCTTGCTGAACTATGTTCATCTGTAAAATGAGGCTCCTAGGACTGCTCTCGACAGTGATAGTATGAGTCGTTGAGTGGGCAAGAACCTACTTTATTGTTAATAGGTGTGCATGTAATAGCCAGGATGGCTGTGCTTGTTGCCGTGACAAGCAATCCCAAATCACATATTTCACCAGCACACTACGTGCTCCAGGGGGTGGAAGGAGGATGCTGTCAGTGGCAGATGCTCTAAGACTCCAGCTTCACCCCATCTCAGTATGACACTTCAGGTTCATGGTGACAAGGCAAGAGAACTTGAAGAATTGCATAGTGGCTCTGCCTCAGTTACTCTTCTCTCATTGCTGGGATAAAGTACCCAACTCCCCAAATGAAGGAAGGAAAGGCTTATTTAGCTCACAGATTGTGGAGGTTTCAGTCCATACTCAGCTGGGTCCCAGGCAGAATGGTACATGGCAGAGAACAGCAGGTCATGGTGGTAGAAAACAGCAAAACAGCAAAAGAAAACAGCAAAACAGCATCAACAAAATGGCCATCGAGGTAGGCCTGGGTCCTTTATGTGGCATTCAGGCTCTCGGCCCCATTTGGGGGTAGCACTCACACCCATAATCCCAGCACGGGATCATGAATTAATCACAAACTCTATAAGCCTTCTCTATGACTGAATGAGGCTTTGGGGGGACAACCACACACAAACCATAACGGGCTCTAAAATGTTCTACTCCAGAAATAACATACACCATTCTGTTAACACTTTCTTGGCCAAAGCAAGCCACAAGGATGTGTATATGTGAGAAGCATGTTGTCCAAAGAAGAAGAGAGCTGGATTTGGTGCAAACCTGTAATCCCAGCACCCTGGGGGACTGAGGCAGGAGGATCACAAATTCAACCCCAGCCTGTGCAATTTAGCAATTTAGTGAGCCTCTATCAACTAATAAAAGATAAACACAGGTGCTAGAGAGATAGCTCAGTAGAATAAGTGTCTGCCTGGCAAGATAGGGTTAGGGATGGAGCTCAGTACAAGGGCTCACAAAAATAATAAAATAAGATAAGGTAAAGAGAAACAGAAATCTTGATGGATGTTGATAATATTCACACTATATATAACAACTTCTTATTCTTCAAGTGACAAAAAGACACACCATCACATTAAGATGAGAGCACAGCCTCTCCTTTTCCCCATTATATCTACCAGGGGAGAGTTTCCTACTCTATGGATTGTTTACTGTTCTGTTGCCTGTCTTCTGGACAAGCAGTAAGAAAATAAACCATTTCCAATGCATCACAAAAATGTCTAAGCAAATACAGTCAAATTCCACTGTCAAGCCCCCTGGTGTAAGGCCTGCTCCTCCTCCCAGGGCCCTTACCTCCTGTAATATTTCTAAGTGGCTTACATTTGTCAGCAGTAGTACTTCCTCTATAAACAATGGAATTTGAGGTATGACTTACAGGAGATATATCACTCTTCAGCACAGGCTTTTGACTTGGGGGTATAGGTTTATACTCTGGGTCCCTGCACCATCACTTGCAAAGAGCTCCTCTTCCAGACAACCTTAGCATCTGCACCCTGGCTTTTGGGGGTGGGGTCTACTCCAAGAGCAGGTCTGCTGAAACTCTGACCCGTTCTAACAGAATCAAAGAGCTTGGTGGAAAGAGGGGAGAGAGTCAGACCCCGAAATCCTCCCAGCTTGTATATGTTCTTCCTTTTGAATAAAAAAACCTATCTGGAAGTCCTTTCAGTGAGTGATTATATATACGTGCTATGTGCAGCTCCCACTACAAGCCAGGTTTTGCTGTAGGCTTTTGGATGGGCAGTGAGAAAAGTAATTGCTGCACTTCTGGAGTTTATATTCTAGCAGTAGGGAAGCAAAGAAACCCACAAGACAGAAATCCTTCTGTAAGCAGAATACAAGGGAAGAGATAAATTTGGGCTGAGAATGGGGACTGCTATTTTAGACTGTCTAGGAAAGACTTTCCTGAGGAGGAGTCCACTGATCAGAGACATGAATGGAAAGTAGAGGTCAGCGGATGAGTGCACGTGTGTGTGTGCGCGCGCGCGCGCGCACGCGCGCATGCGCGCATGCAGGCAGGTGGGGCAGGTTAGTGGCCCACCATGCATTATGCAGGTCACTTGGTGTATAGTATTTGGGGTGCTGGGTGTACACTTGGGATGCTATCTTCAGCATGCGCTACAGTCAGGGACAGCAGCATGCATAAGCACTGTTCTCTGAAATGCTGTTCCACCTCACCTTTTGGCTGAGTCAGGAAGTAGTTTAAGGGCCAGCCAAATAGCTCAGCAGATTAAAGCACTTGTAAGCAGGCTCAAGGGTCAGAGTTCAATCTACAGGCTTGTAATCACAGCTGTAAACAGCCTATGAGTCTGATCTAGTAGTTAGACCCTGAACACCCTGTAGACCCTTCCCTAAAAATACAAAAAAAAAAAAAAATAGCTTAGCTTCTGGAGCAGCAAGAAGGTAACTATGACAGATGCCTTGGGATCGATCGGAGGTGAGAGAGAAGACAAAGACAAAGCCACATCAAGGTTGGTCTGGGTGGCCAGTTTAGGACTAACGTCCTGGTGCAACACAACTTAGCCATTCTCAAAGCCTGCTTTGACCCCACCATGCGTACCACCACTGTGCTACGCAAAGGGACACAGCCAGGAGAGGAAATGCTGGTCACGCAGGTGTGATGTCAGAGCATCTCTCCATAGCTGTCCTTGGGAGGAGGGAGATCTGGCTTCCAACTGTAGTCCCTTCTACCCCTCACTCCCTCACCTGCCCTTGTAAGTCTAAGTGTTTTTAATGGTGCTAGAAATTGAATGCAGGGCTTCATCCATACGGGCAAGTGCTCTCCTGCTGAGCTACATCCCCAGCCCAGTAATTGCAAGTAGTTTTGAATTCGCTTTACTTCTTAGATGTGTTTGAAGCTCTAATTGATCTCTGCTAAGAGTCTGAGGGACTGGAAAAGGAGATCTCCCTTTAGGAATGGGCTGCAGGACATTTTGGCAATTGGGGAGCTCTGAGCATCATGCAGCACAGGGATCTGCTGACCAACCCCGAGATGCCCAGCTTGCCCACCTCCACCACCTGCTCCCTGGGTTCCATCACCCTGGTAATTGTTTTTCTTGGCACTCCGGGGGATCAGGTCATGTGAGATTCTTTTCTTTCAAATAGTCTGCTGACATCAAAGTGGAAAGGCTGTAAGGTAAGAAGAAATAAATCAGGGAGGATCCTGCGTGCTTTCACAACTGCTTTCAAGTCCAGGATGCACAGGAATGCCGGGGTGGGCACAGACTGCTGTCTCCCCCGGTTCACGGAAGGGCGCTGGGTGGGAGTGTGGTGTCCAAGTGCAGAAACGATCTCGACTGATAGCAGGGCAGCAGGCTGCAGCAAAGCAAGAGTCAAGGGCGAGATTTTTCAAGTCGAGATAGTTGGTGGATAACACAGGGCTTAGATGGAGCCATAAAACACGCAAGCAGGAGGGAGGGGGCCTGTGGGGGATGAGGCACTGGGTTCTTGGGCTTGCTGCATGACCTTGGGGAGGGTGCATTTCCCACCAGGTTTGGATTTTCCTACCCACCCTGTGGCATCTGTAAGGACGGCTTTTTCCTGTCTGAGATCTTACTGGATTTTTCTGACTTGGGGACAACTTCTTCTATTCTGAAACAGGAACTGGAGTGGGGATGAGCATGCAAGAAACATCACAAGAGTCTCAGATAAGGCAACTGGACAGCATCAGAAGTGTTACAAGACAGGCTGCAAAGGGAGATCCCTGGAATAAGCCCCAGAGAGCTTATCTGGGCAGGCTGCCTGGAGGAGGGGATTCCACAGGGGGTAGCTCATAGTGCAGGTGCAAAGAATGCTTGTGGACAGGTGCATTCTAACAAGCATGTCCAAGACGCCACCTCCCTTTTCTGTGGCCATGTGGGCCTGTAGCCATTAGACTTTCTGGAACTCCTCCTTGGCAGCTGTTTTTCTTTTCTTTCTGCAGTACTAGGGACTGAGCCCAGAGCCGTCACACTGAGCTATCTCCCCAGCCCTTCTTAAACTTTATTTGAGATAAGGTCTTGTTAAGTCTCTAAGTTGCCAAGGCAGTGCTTAATCTTGTAGTCCACCTGCTTTCAAGTCCAACCTCAGGGTGCTGGACTACAGGTGTGCATCACCACACCAGGCAGATAGCTCCTTCTTTTAAATGAAATGCATACGTGCTATGGAGTACGATGCAGTAGAAGACTTTAAAAAACTTCAAAATGGCCAAAACCCTCTACAAGAAAGTTTCTCTGGAGATGTATTTTAAGGAAAAATTCAGGGTCACCAATTGAGCTCTATTAGGCATGACCAAAGAATATATATGTTGTTTTATTTTGTTCTCACACTAATCATATAAAGAAGATATTATCATTGATGTTACAGAGCACTCAGTGTCATAGAAAATTATGTATACTATATTAGGCTAAATAAAAGAAATTATATTTACAACACAAGCCTAGTTTAGTGGAAAAAGTACAATAGCATTTGGGTGCTAATATAATAAAATGTTGATATTCTCCATATATTCGTATTAGAATTGTGAATACTTTTCTTATCAATGCCCTCTGGGATTTCAAATGTTTTATCAAAGAAATGGCATGACAACTGGGTGTGGCAGTGCATGTCTGTACGCCCAGCACTCTGGGAAGCTAAGGCAGGAGGGTAGAAAGTTCGAGGCTAGCTTGGGAAAGTTAGTGACTTTGTCTTGAAATAAACAAAAGGACTTCAAATGTAGCATATTGGGAAGGCCTCGCTTTTTTTTAAATCCAGAAAAAGTAAAACATATCATAAATAGTTGGCTTTTTAATCATAGAAGTGAATAGCTAGACAGAAGTTCTGGAAATTACCTTCACAGAAGGTAATTTTATTTATCTTAGTTCTATTTCCTAGCTGCCAGGGGATAACCATTCTGGCATCTTTCCTTTTGGCTTTTCACCTGTGGGCGACCTGCTTATTTATTTTACCTTCTTGTGCTCAGATTTAACGTGAACTGTGCTGCTTCTGTGGCCAAAAAGGAGCAAGAAACTCATCTTTTTTCTAGCCGGGCATGGTGGCACATGCCTGTAATCCCAGCACTCGGGAGGCTGAGGCAGGAGGATTGTTGTGAGTTCGAGACCAGCCTGAGCTACAAAGTGAGCTTAAGGCCAGCCTGAACTGCATAGTGAGACCCTGTCTCAAAAAGACAAGAAAAAAAAAAAAAAAAAAGAAACTCATCTTTTTTCTTTTCCAGGCAGGCCGAATTTTTCATCTTCGTTATTGTGTGTGCAGCCCGGGGCGTTATAGATGCTCAGAAAATACTTGTTGAATGACTAAGTGGTGGAGCCGAGGAAGGAAGCCATAGAATTCTGCTTCGCTAGAGTAGAAGGGTTGTGCAGAAGAACGCTGTAGAAGAAAGAGGCTGCCGAGGCCAGGCGGGCAAGATGGGGGGCCACGGAGAGGACCTTGACGCTCACGGTTACACACTGAGTTTTGACATATGAGGCCACAGGGACTCACTCGGGGCTTGCAGGCGGGGATGCTAGAAGATCAAAAGCCTGGAACGGAAACGCGTTTCTGGCAGCTGCGCAGGGGCGCGGCGGGCGAGGAGGGGAAGGGCTGGAGGCCTGGAGGCAGAGGGGCGGCCCTGGAGAGCTCCAGCCCAAAGCCTCTCGCTCTAATCCTGGCCCGGGGAGACTGGGCTTGGATCCGGGCCGCGAATGCGCACTGCAAGAGAAAAGAGCGAGTCTCGGAGCCGCTTCCAGGGACCGCTCTCGAAGAGGAAGTCTAAGGAAGGAGCAAGTCGGACGAGGGGGCGGGGCGGGAGCCCCGGGGCTCAGTGCCAGGCGGGGTGAGCGGCGCTCCAATGGAAGCGTCCCCCGCCCCAGTTCCCGTCTCTTTTGGCTTCTCGGTTGCCTGGGTGTACAGAGGAACAAATTTGTGGTGTGGCGGGATTCCAGGCCAGTCGTCTATCATCCGCGATGAGTACCCGCGAGCGCTGCGCGCACCGCGCCGCCTCGCCCTCTCCGAGCGCCCGCGCTGGCTGCGCTCCAGGGGCCGCGGGGGTCACTTGCCGGGTTCTCCCTTGAACTCTGCTCACTGCTCCGGGTTTCTCTTAATTCAGGAAAAGCAACAACAAACAGATCCCAGCCGCCTCCCTTCTTGGGCTCGTCCCTCCCTGTGGTTTGGCAGGGAAAGCGCTCGCGGTCCCCAGGAAGATTATCTAACGCGGGGTCCCCATGGGCAGGAGGGGCCCGCTGCGCGCCAGCCTCAGCTCCCTTATCTGTGAATTGTGAGCCACACATCCCGCCCAGCTCAAACTCAAATGCAAACTCAAACTTAGACTCAAACACAGGAACACTTACTCTAAATCAGTTAAGTACAGTCTGTAATATTCCTTAAATAAATACTTGCATTTAATATTAATTACTAGCATTGGTGTGAGCAAGCACCATCTTTGATCATAATGGCAGTGAGGTAACTGGCAGTTTTCTTTTTATCCATTCTGGTAGTGCGGCTCTGGCTTTTCCTGAGAATTGGTTTTGAATATTCCTTTATAGAACACTTATGATGGTGTTTTCCATTATTTGTGCTGTAGCATAAGAAAACAAAACAAAAAACAAAACTTTTTTTTTTTTTTTTTTTTTTTACTTTGACAAGCTATAACATACACAGCACAGGACAGGACAGAATAAAGATCCTACCAAAATTAGAAATGCTTGCCAAATGGGCTTTTAAAATCTAACTCAATTTAGACAAACAGGACAGATGGCAGGGCCGGGCTGTACTTCCAAGGTACACCTTTCAGGGTAGCAGGACCACTTTCTTTGAGGGCTTCGCTGTAAGCTGCCGGCAGCACACCTGGTCAGGTTACCTAGAGGCACTGCTCTGCACCCGCACCTGGCCTTGTCACCTGGAATCTTCTTCCATGCACTGCCTGGAAATCCCTGCCGCCCTTCACTGTCCACCCCTTTCCAGAGTCCCACCCTGCTGCAGAAGGCCAGGGGCTGGACTAAGTACCTTGTAGCCCCATGGAGAGTGCCATACAGGACCCAGGAAGTACAGGGTGACCCTCAGATTACTGAATGACCAAATGAGGGTGGCAGATCAGGGCACTGTGGAGCAGGGCGGGACATGAGTGGGGCAGGGCTTTATGGAAGTCACTGAAGTTTTGGGAGGTGAGAGAAGAGGGTCCTATGCCACCAGGATCAGTTCTCCTGCCTTATGCTCCATCAGGAGGGTGGCAAAGCCCTGGAAACTTCTGTACCATAAAGGTGAGGGTTTTGCTAGTGCGCTGGCCCCAATGGATTAGTGGTCATCGGGTTCAGCCTGTGATCACTTTAGGTGTCTTCATTCTGTAAGGTGGGTCATTTGGGAGAGTTTGAGGCCCAGTTTTCATTTCCTTCCTGTGGGCCCAAAGTTAAGTCACCCATGGGTGCTTTAAAGGAAGTCAGAGAAGTACCGCACATGAGGATGGCCCAAGGATCAGCTTGAAGGATCAGCTGTCAGTACTTCATGTGACTGGGAAACCCACAAGGGAAACTTCCAGTAGCTGGGTTTTCTCACTCGGGAACCTGAAGCTACAGCATTTGGAATCTGTGCCTCTCTCAGAGCGAGGAAAAATAGGAATCTATAACATTTCCCATGAGGAGCTTGGCACAGGAAGCAGCCAGGCCTGAGGTCTGTATGGCTGACCCTGCACGTGACTGAGCCAGCCAGGAAGGGACAGGATGGTCCTACTCCTCCCTCAAAGGACTGACAGCTGGGCACAGAATTGAGTCATGGGCTCCCAGGGTGAGTCGGCCAATCTGCTGGATATAACTGTCAACTTTTAAACAATGTAAATCTAGAATAAACTGTTAAAATATTTTAAAAGTTTAAAACATAAGGAATCAGTTACTTTTAAAACTCCTATTAGTATATATATATATATATGAAAAAGTTGTGTTCACAGAAATGTAAATGGAAGGGAGAAAATTTAGGCTAAGTCTTACTAGAGAAAGTCTACCCATTGTTGACTTCTGTGTTCTACATATTTTTGCTGTTGCTGTTGTCTTTGTGAGACAGGGTCTCACTATGCAGTTCAGGCAGGCCTTTAGCTTGCTTTGTAGTCCAGGCTGGTCTGAAACTTATAATGATCCTCCTGCCTTAGCCTTGGGTCCTGGAATTGCAGAAGCATGCCACCACACCTGGCCATCATCTACATCTTATGCCTTTGTAGAAGGAAAAAAAAATTCTCATGAATTTGATCTCCCTACGAAATACAAATAAAAGACTTAATTTGGTTTTCTCCTTTTGGAAGTTGGACTAAGCATCCACGATGGAGTTAGCAGACCTCCAGGAAGTGAATAGTTTCTCTCGCTTGCCTCCTCTAGGTTACCTGTAAAGGAAAGCAAGGCTGAGGACAAAGGTCATCCACCATGAGAAATGCTGTGACACCCTAAGTTCTGTTCCTTTGAGGGACTGGCATTGGCAAAGGGCACACGTAATTCTAGGGGACATTGGTGCCACATGTAGGTGTGTATGGGTGTCAGGAAGTTGCCAAGGCTTTGCATAGCTTTGATTGGACTGAGCTCCCTTGGGGGCAGATGGGGAAGAGGAAGCCAGAAGTCATGACTTAGGATTGGAGAGTAGATGTCCTCCAGCTCCCTGAAAGCTGTCAGCCCACCTGGATTCTTCCTGTAGGGCTCTGACCTCCAGGCTCGTGTGTGTGTGTGTGTGTGTGTGTGTGTGTGTTAGCATGCCTCCAGGTATGCCCAGGTTAGAGTGCTGCTGAGACTTGGGGCAAATGAGAGTGGGAGGACTGGTCACTTAGGGAGCTGCGGGAGCACATTATCAATTAGAGGGGAGAACTGAGACCAGTTTGGAGTGGGAAGCATTACAGAGAGCTGCCTAACAAGTTACTGAAAAAATCTAGATGGAAAAAAGTCAGGCTTAAAAGAGAATGTTCAGCGTGCCACGGTGGGCCAGACATAAGGGTTAACTAAGATGGGCTCCTCTAGGGGTGGCCAAGAACAGTTCCTAGGAATTACCCCTTTCTGCTCTGCAAGAACAGCTTAGGAGAACCATAGCAAGCCAGGAGGGGTCATGCTGCTGCTCTGCCCAGAGAAGTAGAGAAAAATCACTTTGTGTGTGGTTCCTGTTTGCAGACAGTATCTGCTATGGCAGAGGATTATAGATGGCTTAGACTACACACACACACACACACACACACACACACACACACACCAATTTATTCAGAACTGGGGATATATGGAAATGTTCCAATTTGAAATCCACTTTTCCACTGGGAAAATCAAAAGAAATCCAGGTGAACAGTGAGAACAAAGCTATGGCAAGACTGCTGTAAGAATGTGAGAATGAGTAACACTCAAAACATTCAAAAGGTGTTCTTTGGTTAAAATAAATATGCCTGTTATAACAACTCAAAAATTTAAAACAGTTCCTGAAATAACTCAGGTTATCAACACATCTAGACCAGGAATTCTAGACAAGTGTTACTTTGGATAACTGATGTGTGAAAATTTAAACAAAGGAAGCTTCCACTTGTGATCACTCTGGAGGTTTGATGGGGCAAGGCTGACTCTGAGGTGTCCTCAGAAACATAGCGCTAGCCATTCCCTTTTATTTTTATTTTTAAAAGAGAGTAAAAAATAGTATTAAAACAGAAAAATAACAAGTGATACAGAATTTCACTAAACAAAATAATATGAATTTCACAGTATCTTGTATTGCATAGTGTTGTCCTCAAATTAGTTGTTCATATTATTAGATAAATGCATGTGAAATTTGAAGAAGAGATAAAAAAGAAATACATAAGAAATTAAGAAGAGAAAAAGGTATAAAAAAATTGATAAAAGGAGACAAAACAAGTTAAGCCATAGTAACTCCTTTCCATAGTCCAGCAGAAATGCACAGTTCAATTGTCCAAACTAACCTGCTTACATGTATAGATATATCTGTTTCCTTGACTCTCTCTCCAGTTCTCCTCAACTCAGTAATTCCTTCCTTTTAAACAGGTTCATTTTCTTTGCCCAGTATCTATTGTACCCTTCGGATTTTATTTTATCTTTTAGGTTCTTACACTGGGGAGACAATTTCATGTTTGCACATGTGGGTCTGATTTATTTCACTTGACTATGGTCTCTAGTTGTATCCATTTACTAGTAAAAGCTTCAAGTTTATCCTTTTTGTAGCTGAATAATACTCCATTGTGTAAAAATACACATCTTCTTTATCCATTCCTCAGTTGATGGGCATCTGGATTGTTTCCAAGATTTAGCGAGGACAAATTGTGCTGAGTTAGCAGTTCTACACCAAAAGCCCCTGCGTTGAGCTCTCTGTATTTAATTTCTTTTTCCCGTTGGTTACTTTTCAGTTTTCTACTGTCATTTCTCTTGACTGACAGCGTATTTCAAGTCTAAAGTGCCACCGACTACTTCTGTGGCCATAACTGTATCTCTTTGTTCTTTGTTGTCTTCTCATTGCTGTGTTCTCAGTGTCTGCATCTGGAAAATGGAAACCCGAAGTGGTTGTTGCGTTGATGCTGTGAGTGATATTTGTGAAGCAGTTGGAGTGGGGCCTCTCCTGTAGTAAGTATCCAATAAATAGGAGTTGCTAATATTGTTGCTCGTAATATGCTGATTGTCTTTGCTCTTGTTCTGGCGGTCTCATTTGTGTAAGCATCAATGGTCAACAAGAGCAGCAATTTTTTGTGTGTGGGGGGTTAGCAAAATAAGTGCATCTCAGCAAATTTCCTGCTTTTGGCAATGTTTTTACTATTTTCATTGCTGCTGATGCCTGAAGGACTCTTTGATTACTTCTGGGTTTGTGGCTTTTCTTGGCAGTTGCATTGAATTAAATTGAATTGAGATATTGAGTGTCTGGGTGCTGCATAAAAAGAGGAACCCTGAATTTGAAAATAATGAAAGTGTATGCCATTAAAAATTTTAATAATCTGTATTTTCCAGTCATTTACTTTTGCCTTATTCCCTATTAGTCCTCTGTCATATTTTACACATGTTTTTGCATGTTTGCATATACTGTCCATGTTTCTTTACATAGGTCAAAGGCCATAGCAGTATTTGTATGTACAATGAAGTTGCTATGAACTTTGTTCAAGTACTCAGTAATAGTTCATGAGAAGCCCTGTTCACAGTCTACTTCTGTGGTCATTGCTGTTCGTGAATTTGTTCCTTATTCCCTGTTGTCCCCTATTCATGACTATATTCTCAGCTTCTCAGTGTTCTCAGAACTTATAAAAGGACTCTGTGGTGAGTTACGCTGTGCAGTGAGCAGGTAGATCCCTGTGCCTGCTCCCTCCAGAATTCTTCACTTGCTGATCAACCCCTTCCTTCAGTGCCTCACAAGGTATGCATTTATCGAGACACCAGAGGCATCATGGAAAGAGTGACAATTGTAACAATTTCTGCTCTCCTGAGCCTTGTCTTCCAGTAGAGAAAACACAAAACCAACTCTTAAGCAGGTGAGCAACACATTTGGTAGAGCCTGATGCTATGTAGAAGGCACTGGAGATGAAGTCATAGAGTCGGGATGGATGAAAATGGTGTGGGCTTATCTAGGGAGGACCAAGGACACTTGGAATAGAATATCCAACACTCACAACTTAAAGGAGGAGAGGGTTAATTTGGCTCATGGTTCCAAGAGAGTCAGTCGATGGCAGTTGGCCCCAAGGCAGGATCCTCATGGTTGAAGGGTGCAGTGGAAGAAGCTGTACTGTTCATGACAGCCAGAAGCAGAACCAGGGGCCAGAGTCAGAGTGGAAGGGACCAGAGACCAGTTACGTCTCCAAGGTTACAAGTCCACACCCACATCACACTAGGTCTGTCTTAGTTTAGTCACACTGAAAAATCACAACTCATGGTCACATCTTATGAGGTAATAAATGAACAACACCAAAGAAGTGAAGGCGCAAAGCATGAAGATATCCAGTGGAAGAGAAAGACAGGCTGGAAAGAAGTAAGTATAAAGGCCCTGCACGGGGCCATGTTCAAAACTATGATGAAGGAAGGCAGATTTCTAAATGTTTAAGAAGGGGGATGGAGGGGTTTTGAGATATTTAGCAGGCACAATTAAGCTAATTTGAGCTGAGATTTTTGATTAACAAATGTTTTGGATAAGGATGAATCACACATTTGTGTTTTGAAGTACCTTTGAAGTACTCTGAGATTGATGAGATAGTTCTATCTTTTTGTCAAACTCAATGGGTGTGAAGTGCCTGATTGAGGTTTACTATGGAGTAGGGATTTGAGTTGTGCTGAGCTAGGGTGAGGGAAAGAGAAACAGGAAGAGGAAGAGAGATGAAGGGTGGAGTTTGGCATTTAGGTAACACACTTGTCACTCTGCAGGTAGGACAGGGAAGGCATTTATTCTGTGCCCAGACTTGGTCAGCTGATCGTGCAACAGGCATGTGGGAATAGGGGGCACCCTACAGTAAATCCTGCCTCTCAGCCCTGCTTACCCCTCTTGGCCTGGCCTCTGACCCCCACCCTGCAGTGTGTTCCATGACAGCAATGAAACAGGGTGTCAGAGGGTTAGTTCATCCCCTCAACAGCTAAAGGGACCAAATAAAAGAAAGAACTCGAATCTCTCCTGTATGGTAGGAAATGTAGTGAATTCTTGAAACAGAAATGGCACCTGAGCCAGCCAGGGCAGGTGGTAGCGGTCATGGCTCACACTCAGAGCCAAGGTCCAGGCCCCTGAGGGCTGTGCAGCAGGTCAGCTGTGATTCTGAGCCAAGGGCCAGAAGGCTGAGGACAGCTGCAGACCCGGCCTGCAGTGGTAGCCGCAAAGGACTTTCTGTGGCCTGGCCCCCCAGGCCTTTAAAGCAAGGAAGCCTGGTGGTTGATAAAGAATCTCCCCAGCAAGTATAGTCCCTTCAGGACTCACCTGGCAACGGGGGAGCCAAAGCCAGGCTGAGAGCAGTATGTAGTTTCAAAATAGCAAGAGGGGCTGGGGAGATGGCTCAGTGGAATAAGCTCTTCTCTGACAGGTGCAAGGGCCTTAGTTCAATCCCCATTTACACACACACACAAATATATATATATATATATATATATATATATATATATATATATATATATATATATATATATATATATATAATCAAGACGACCACTGTGGGGGTCCCACAGACCAAAAGGCTCAGAGGGAGCTGGATGGAAAAACTAGGAGCAAATAGGAGACAGACCGCGATGATACGTGATGATTTATTTAACTGCTTAGGAGTGTGCACAGAGGAGAAAACGATGGGCATGAAACAGTCCCCAAATCCAAAGCTTCTGTACAGACTCCTGGGGAGTTGGGGTGGGGGTGGGGAATAGGGGGAAGGGGACGCTCATGCTCTGGCGGCTATATGCCACTAGGGTGCGCTCGAGTTCACAACAATGTCCGGGTGTTGCTGCAGGCTTAGTCAGTGGCATTCTGGGAAGGGACAGTCTTCACTGAAAGTTCCAGCAAAATCCTTTGGGTCTGTGCCTCCCTAGGAAGATGGTGGAGGAGGGCGTGCTTCGAGCATGCTAGAACCAGCGTGGTTTACCATCTGGGTGGCACCAGCAGACAGGGCTTTGGCTGTGGGGAGGCCGCAGGGCTGCGAAAGGTAACACGCTGAGCCTCCACAGAGCCTAGGGCCAGGCCTCTGGGCCTGCCCTTTCTTCTCCGTGCACGCCCTCACTGGCACTGCCCATCAGGTGGCTGGGGGCTAAGCCCCGGGCCAGCTTTCTTGTGAGTGTGGTAGTATCTTTCTCTGTCCCAGGTATGGTGCTGCCTAGAAGGGACTATGTTGGAGGAGGTCTGTAGACCACAAATGATTTCAGGAAGCTGTCTGAGAGCCTGACTCTGTCCCTACAAGCCCTGTGGCCTCTGTCGGGAAGAGGCGTTGGTAGGCCAGGTGAGAGTGAGGGGGTGTGTCCACCCTACTGGGTGTTCTTCACCATTCCAAGACATGCACTCTTGAAGCTGGCTCAGGTCAGAGGTCAGAGTGGAGGGTTCAAGAGTAGGAAACCTGAGGTGCTCAGGGGTCTCTTCCTCATCCCCAAGCCTGGTGCCTCTCACACGGATGTCTAGTGGGCGTGTGTAAGGTTAATGCCTGAGGTGAGCTTCGAGGAGCTGGGATTCACAATCTATCAGTCAAAGTCTAGTTAGGAAACACGGCCTCCCAGTTACTTGAGCAGAGAGAATTTAATGTCAAGTATAGTTAGTGAGGCGTAACACTATGAAATAGGCTGCCAAAGAGGCAGAAGAAAGCATTAGCACTATACTTTCATCTGGAATGGCCCCCAAAGGTGGGTGTGTCTAAGCCTGGATCCCTGGTTTGGTTTGGTCAGGAGGTGGGGGAACTGAGTGGTGAGGCTTAGCACAAAGTCCCCGGGTGATTGAAGGAAGAACTTGGAGGGGATCAGGGGACCCCATCCCTTTTCTTCCTCCTCCTCCTCCTCCTCTTCTTCTTCCTCCTCCTCCCCTTCTTTGTCTTCATCTTCTTCTTCCTCCTCCTCCTCCTCCTTCTCCTTCTTTTTGCTGGCCATGAGGTGAATAGTTTTGCTCTACCATTGCTCTTCCCATGATGAGCCACCCCCATACTCAGAGGCTGAATGCAACAGGTATGTCAGTCACAGGCTGAAGCCTACACAATCAGCCTTTCTCTGTGAGCTTTCTCAGATGCTTACTGCTATAATGGGGAGCTAATGCAACTAGCTTCTCTGCAGTGTAGCACTACAGGGTTGGGAAGCAAAGGCATGAAACTTAGAATCCAGAGGAGCCAGGCCCCTGCCTGTGGTGCAGCTGGCTGGCAGGAGTGCCCTCGATGCGGCAGCTCAGCCAGCTGCCCAAGGGCTGGATTGGGAGTAGGGCTGGGGGTCACTCCGAGCAGCATGTGGACAATGGAGGGAGGCCCAAGAGGGAGACTTCTGGGAAGAAGGAAATCCCTCCATCCTCCATGCTAGCCTAGCAGGGTGCATCAAGGAGTGAAGCAGAGCTGGGGTTTGCAGAACACCAGCCAAGCATCATCAGACAGAGGGTAGAAGCTGAGAGACAGTGGCTTAAAAACTGCACTGTGTGTTTGCATGGAAGAGCAGAAGGGGCTCGGGGAGAAAGAAATGAGAGGCATGCAGCCCGTTTCCTCTCTCCCTTTCTGTGCCCCCCATCTCTTTAAGAATAAAAGATTTAGCTGGATGTAGTAGTACGAGCCTGTAATCCCAGCACTCTGGGAGGCTGAGGCAGAAAGACTGCAAGTTTGAGAACAACTTGGACAACTTGGTAATTTAGCAAGACCCAGTCTCAAAATATTAAAGTAATAATATTAAAAGGGCTGGAGATGTAGCCACGTTCTGGGTTCAGTCTGAAGTATCAGAAAACAAACAAAGATCGGACGATCAACAAGCCAGATCCCAGACTGGCTGTGCGGGACCAGAGGCTTGAAGCCGCAAAGCGCTCAGGTTCTGCAGTTTTCCAAAGCTGGGAAAGCCTCTGCTAAGGGAGAGCAGCGTCTGCCCTCTGGTGGACACCTGTGGCACTGCAGGAGGTGATGGTTGGCCCTGTTCAGGCCCAGCTTGAGCTCCAGGAAGCGCCAGCTGAGAAGGGTCAGTCTGATCCTCCAAGGCAGAGGCAATTGTTCCCAGCCTTGGTTCGTGATTGCGAACTTTCCTTCAAAAGGAATAATAGTTTCATCACTGAGATTCTAGTCGGCTAGTTACAGACACCTGCAAAAGACAAGCCTGTTTTGTCTTGAAGAACCCTGTAGGTCAGAAGTGGGCAGATATTTTTCTGTAGATACTATAGGCTCCTGACCATGTAATTCTACCTACTCCATTTGCAGCTGTAGACATTAACAAGATGAAAGTGTGACCGTCTGCTATAAAACTATTGTGGAGGCCGAAGTTTAATTTTCACATAATTTTTGTGCAACACAAAGTATTGTTCTCTTATAGATTCCTAAAAATTATTTGAAACATGAAGGCCATTCTTAATTTGCAGAATGTGCCAAAAAGAAAATTGCAAAAGGCCGAGTTCAGTGCCTGGCCTGAGGAGGTGGAGCTCTGGCTCGGCCTTCACCCGTGTTGTCATTAGCTGGTGCCAGGGCTGCGCACAGAACCGACTCCATTGGTCGCAAAGGGCATCTCCTGGCTCCTCGTGTTTTGGCTTGCCAGGAATTCCATGGGAGAAGCTCTAGGGCTAAACGTTGTCCTTTTCCTCATGGGATAGAGAACCTTGCTATCATTTAAATTTGTATCTCTGGGAGCAAAGAAGATGAAGTGTTTCCAAATTGGGGCCTGAGCACTAGTTTGAGGAGTGACACATATGCTACTCCATCCTTGGTGAGAAGACTCACTGCCAGGGGGAGGGGACTGTGGGGGGGGATGGGCACAATCCAAGTTTGTTTCATGCATGTATAAAATGCCACCATGAAACCATCCCTCCTGGGTATCTTTATGTTTATTTTTTGGAGGAACTGGGGATTGAACTCAGGCCCTTGCACTTGCCAGGGAAGCACTTATTCCACTGAGCTATCTCTTCAGTCCTGCTCCTGGGTTTCTTTAGACAACATACCCCTCCATGCACTGAAAATACGACTGCTTTTGTAAAGCTGTGATTTCTATGTTTTCTCAGGAACTTAATCACTTTTAAGGGCAAGCTGCCCCTCTCTGAGTTTCATCAAACACATAACTTTATCTGTCTAAGGCATAGTTAAACTTCCAAACTGGAGATGTAAATGGAGGGAGGGTGGATATGGGGAACTTTGAAGAATGTAAATGGGCTTACTCAGGGTGGCGTATCTTTTGAATGACAAAGCAGAAAGTAAAAGACCTATACTTGTGTTTTCTTGGATGTGCATAAAGAAAGTGGAAGGGTTCCTAAGAATCTCATATTCTGCACTGGGGAGAGCTGGACCTGTGTGTCTGGAAGTTGGTTTTGCTATTTCGGGTTTAAACTCCATTGTCTGATGTTCCCTTCTTGCTCTCCAGTCTGATGCCAGGGCCTGACCTATCCTCAACTGGGCAAGCTGGGAATGTGGCTGGGAATGTCTCAGACAGGGTGCTGAGTGCCTGGAATTGAATGGGAGGGGAGGAGAGGGAAGGGGAGTAGGATCGGGGTCGATGTGTGCTGAGAAGTTGGACCCAGCTTTGGGACATGGAGTCTACCAGAGGCTCCAGTATGGGGGTCAGAAAGCCCAGAGAGCACAGTGCAGTATGGCTGAGCACCTCCTCCTGGACAGCTGCACACCAGGCCTTTGCGGCTGGCTCTTTGCAAGTATCTCAGGGTCCCTTTATGCAATCATCACATGAAGGAGGCTCAGCTGGTAACATGCATAGCCCTGTGTCTCCCTGATGTCCTAAGGAGGTGAAGGTTGTCATCTGCTCTTTCCAGAGAGCAGATATGGCCTGGGTGAAACCATGTCAGGGCAAGGGAGTGAGTCAGAGATGAAACCAGAACCCACTACCCAGTGGGAAGAAAGATGAGATGTTGAAGAAACTCAGCCGACATCGGGCTCCCCCACCCTGCCCAGATGTTCCCTGAGACTCTGGCTGAACTCTAGGCCACGCCCACCCCTGTTCCTGGCAGGCTTGGCAGGCCAGCAAGTTCGCACTGCCCAAGGCTCCAGCTGCAGTGGGCGCAGAGCCAGGACGGGGTGGCTGGCTAAGTTTGGCCAGGGCTCGCGCTGCCCGGAGTGGGCAAGGCACCTGCAGGCAGTGCCCGGTGCTGCAGGGAGGACCCAGGCAAAAGTTTGGTTATTGCAACTTGGCAGCTCTCCACAGAGGCTGAGCAGCTTGCAGTGGACATTAGGGGCGGGTCTCACTCCTCGCAGATGAACTCAATGAGATAACGGCTGTGCAAATACTTGGGCAAGTCTTTGCTCTGGATTGTCCTGCTGCTCTTCCTGCACTTCCCACTTCTGCCAGCACCCGAGCGTCCCACATTTGTCTGTCCTTCCCTATTCTTCTCACCTCACCATTAATGACTTTTATATTCAGCCCTTTTCACTTCATTTTCCCTGGGACCCTGGATTTGTTACTTCTCCTAGAGTAACACCAGTCTGTCTGTCCCAGTTCGCCTTTCTTCTTCAGAAGCCAGGCTTAGCCATCTTACACCAGACTTCTGATTATTCTGTTCTTCCAGTGTGAAACATCCGAGGGCTTTGTGTTGCCTGCAGAGTATGCAGCAGACTCCAGAGAGTCCACTACACAAACCTCCCAGCTTGACACCCCACAGCTCACTTGGCTCCCTGCCTCTGTGTCTTCCCTGTGGTCCTCTGTCTACAGGAATGCCTTCACCTTTGCCAACCTCTGTACAATGCTTTTCCCCTTTGAACTATGAGGTTCAAAAAGCTGTGGGTAAATTATTCATGGCATAAGAAAGGAGGAAATGGAACCCATATTTTAGATGCAGCAAGGAATCTTTCACAATGCTGTTATTATGTTCATGTAGCACATACATTTTTCTTCTGCCCTATGCAGAAGACAAGGTGGAAAGCTCACCAGAGATCACCATTCAATAGTTTAGACACAGTGATCTAGAGCTGCAAGGTCCAGAATGCTTTTTCTTTTTTGTTTTCTCAGTCAGATCTATAGTCCAATCTCTAATCCTGGTGTAAATATATCTATAAACTGGATATTGCCCTTTTTGCCCAGGCTCCTGGGAAGCTCAGAGGCAAATATAACCCTCAGTCAATGTTCATTTGATCATTCAACTATCCCCATACAGCAGGTGCCACGCATGTTCTCGGAGCTATGCTAGACAAAAGCATGCCACCCTAGTTCCTGTCCTGAGAGACACAACTAATAAATCTTATAGTTAGTATATGTGCATTGTCTGTTTTCCTTACTCTTGATTTTATCATTCCATCATGTTACTTTTCTGTCTGTCATTAGTTTCATGTTTTAAAATTCTTTGCAAAAGAAGCGATATCCAGTGTAAGTACCACGCGCTAACCGACTGCACCTCTGGAGGTGCACGTTTGGGGCTGCACGCTGCCTAGAATGTCTCAATGGATTGTGTCTCAACTTCACTGCCATCTGATCGCCAAGACTACCTCAAAGAGAGATCCACCTGGTTCAAACTAAGCAGTCTCCTATTTTTTGTCCCGGACCTGTGGCATTCTGGACTACTTCTGTTCTTGCTTTTGGTTGAGTGTAAAGCGTGTACAATAAATCGTCTCTTCTGTGTTAGCTGAAAAGAAAAGGAAGTGACATCCGGTGATTGTATCGAAGTGGGAGTATACCCTTGCTGCTTATGGGGGACCACATGTGATCTGTCTCCTAAAGCCCGCCAGACAGTTCACTAGCACAAGACCCAGTTTGGGGCACTCATAACAATTTTGTGGGGCTAACAAAACTAATATATTACTATTTTCTGTTTCATTTTATGCACACCAAGTAATGCATATAATCCTTCCCCAATTTCAGCATTAGCCCCAGGTTATTATTTTGGAAGTGATTTGCTTTTCTGTTCTCTGTAGGTGATGTTAATTAAAGAAAAAAACTTTTAATACTGGTAGTATTTACGTATTGTTTCAGATCCTGTTGTGAAACGAGGTGAGATATTTTGTGTAAATCAATTAACTATTGGACCGACAGGGCATCCCCATCAGGTGACCGTTCAAAGGTAAGGGTGGGCAGTGTTCTCTTTGTTGCCACAGTACTTTAGGGTTCCTGGTGGATGGAGATACATGTGGAGGTCCCTTCCTTCCTGAGAACAGATTCTTGTGGGAAGAAAGCTGGAGACTTGTTACTGGGGTGGCGGCTGTGACTTCTCCCCTGTGGAGCACTTGGGTATTGCCTGTTGGGGGCCTTCACCAAAGCTTCCATGTCCAGAAGCTTCTAAGATAACCAACTCATACCAACAAAAGTTTTATTTCAGCTTATAGTTATGACAGTTCCATCTGTGATCAGTGAGCTGCTTGTTTCAGGTCTGTGGTGGGCCAGCAAGTTGTAGAGGGAGCAAGTGGCTGAGTGGAGCTTCTTGCCTCCTGGTGGAGAAATGGAGGAGAGATGGAAGCTAGGGCTAAGGGTCCTGTGGTCACCAGGAAGGGCATGGCCCTGGTGACCTGAAGGCCTCTCGTCGAGCTCCACCTCTTCAAGATTCTCTCACCTCACCACAGCAGCTCAGGAGCCTTTGTTATTAAGCTTTTAGCCTATTCATGCCTTTCCCAGTATAGCCAGGTCTAAGCCAAGCAGCTCCTGTACCTGTCGCTGCACACCCTACTGCTGAAATAGCCACTCTGTGCTGGACCTTGTGTCTGGAGACCTGCGTCCGGTGAGCAAACACATTCACAGCACAGTGACCAATGGGGGGCTCTGCAACTGGCAGATTTTACCTCAGCCCAGACCTCCTCATTTTGGGCTCTGGGGTTCACGCTTTGTGCCTCATCCTCTTCCCTCATTTTCCCAGGTATGTAGTATGTGGTACAGAGTGACACATGTAGCTGTCAAAGATGGGACATGCTGGAGCCCAGGAGGAAGGGACTCAGCCAGAAGCCTACATGTGAGGCCTCATGATGGAGCATATAGGATTTGTTAAAAATCCCGCCTCTGATTGTGTGTGGACCTGAGAGTCAGATTCTCAATAAAGCTCACGTGGTACTAGCGACATGTAAGTCAACCTCTGGATGACCACCTCCAGGTGCTTGGCCCTAAGGCCATGACATTAATAAAACATGGCCCTAGAGGAGCTCATCAAGCTCAGTGTGACGACAGCAACTAAAACTCATTGACTCCTACCCTCTCCCTACCGCTGTGCACTAGGGTACCAGTAACTTCCTCAATTATCAGATGGGGAAGCTGAGGCTTGAGAGATTAAAGAACCTGCCTCAGGCCACTATGAGTGGCAGAGTGAAGGATCCATCTAGGATCAGCCAGACTCCAGGGCCCAGGGCTGTCACCTTCTCAGGCCCAGAGTAAGGGACAACTGTCACAGTGAGACATAGCGACACTATCTGAAGGCTTGCTCCTGTTTGTGCAGGAGAATGGGGCAAAGCGAGACCCCACCAAAGCTGATGTCCACTTGTTCATGGGAAGGTTAGAGGGAGACATGGGAGATACTTGAACATGACGCTGAGGACAGGTCACTAGATGTTCCATATCTGCCATTGCTATGAACTGTAGCAGTTCTCTTAAGGAATGTCATTGTCCTCTCCTTGTGCAGATAAGGAAATTAAAACATGGAGAAATTAAATAAAGTGAGAATAAAAAGATCATGGTTGGGACTTGAACTTTGGTTTTTCTCTGTTTCCAAAGCCCACTCATGCCCTTCTCAGTACGCTCAGAGATGGCATGGAGTAGCCCACAACTTCTGAGCACCTTCTACTCAGGCAAAATTCCTTGGGCCTCTGTACTGTGCAAAGCACTGTGGTAAGTAGTGGAGAGGCGGAGGTGGCTCTGATGTGAATGCTTTTCTGAAGGAGCTCACAGACCAACAGGGAAGCTTAGCAGGCAGGTAGATGACTGTATTACCAGGTCCACAGAAGTAGTACTTTTCATGGTACCACAGTGAGGCTAAATTTCCTCTTTGTCCTGGGGCTGCACAGGAGGGAGAATCTTGCTTATATTTAGGGTCAACCCACCCTCGTTAGCATTGCCTCACTTCCCTACTTCTCTAGCAGCTAGTTCCTGAAGGCCCTCTTCACCCAGAAAGTGCTGAGACACCTGGTGCTCCAGCTCTGTTCCAAGATCTGAATGTAGTCCAAGGCCAGGGGATTCCCAGGCAAGAATGCGGAGGTCAGGGGAGAACAGTCTAAGTGCATCCTCCGCCCCACCAGCCTCTGGCTGCCCCTGCACAGCATTGCTGTGCCTGAGCAGTAATGTTTCTGCTTCTTTTCCTTTTGCTGGAAATGCACTTTGACATTTTTTAACAAATAACACAATTTTCCCTTTGTATTTCCCTTAATAAAACACAGAAATGAGAGCAAGAAAAGGAAAGTAAAAAAACATGTTCCTGTCATTTCCACTCTGTAGCAGGACATCCGACCCCCCTCCCTGTTCTCTTCCCTCCCACCAACGTGGTTCTCCTGCTCCTCCGTCTTCGCTGCTCTCTCCAAGCTTTGGCCACTGGGGCCCATGAGGCTGGAGTGTGTGCTTCTTGTTTCCTGCTGCCCAAGGGCTCCCTGCACACCAGCTCTTCATATCTCACTCTTATCTACCAAGCACTATTTGACTGAGGGAAGATGATGCAGAAGAACCTGGAGGGGCTCAGAGAGCCTCGGTGTGAAGAATCTCAAGGTTACAAGGGCTGGGGCCCTGCTTGTCTTCTTTCATTGAGAGGAGCTTCCTGGCCAGCCCGGCAAGGGGCCCACACTCTTCCTCAGAGCATAGCTCTTGGCTAAGACATGACCCGTGGACCACTTGGGGGCTTCTTGAAGGTGCAAATTCCTTGGTATCCAAAGTGCTGCCTCTTTCTTCACCAGGATAACTGGAAGTTTCCACATGTAGTTCCCAACACCAGTTGTATAAATGCACTGTGACAGAGATTTAACTCACAGAAGGCCACCCAGGAAAAGACTGAAGGGTGGGCTCATAACTCCTATCCCATGTGGATCAATACCAAAAGGCTGACACACAGAAAGCCACAATAATTATCATTTCATTCCCCCCAAACCAAGGCTCTGGTTGCAGCACTGTTGACCAGAAAGGGACGCAGAGACAAGGCATGACATTCAGCATGAAGTAGGCTGGATGCAGAAGGCTGCTTTGGAAGTCGGAGTTGACTGCAAGACTGGCCTTGAGGGCTCCGCCTACCAGAGAAGCTCCAGGGAAATGGGTCTGACTCATTACTAACTAGGTGGACTCTGGAACTTGGAGGTTACTGGCTGCTTAACACTGTAAGTGGTGGTGTTTTTCTGAAGTCTTTTTACCTCTCTTCCATAAATGCTGAGAAGAAAGTATTTCTTTCCAAGACAGAGAAGATGTATTCTGGTGATGGGGCATGCATTCCTTTAGAAAGGGTTCGTGGCCAGAGGCTGTGAGTCACCTTCTTTCATTAAATAGATAAAACAAGCCAGGCATGGTGGCACATATTCCTATAGTCCTAGCATTGTGGAGACTGAGGCAGGAGGGTCTCAAATTAGACCCCGGTGGGGATAATTTAGCAAGACTCTGTGTCAAAATGAAACATTTTTCAGGTGTGGTGGTACCCGCTTGTAATCCCAGCACTGAGAAGCTAAGGCAGGAAGATTATAAATTTGAGCCCAGCCTGAGAAAACTTAGGAACCCTGTCTTAATTTTTTTAAAATGAATTTTAGGGTAGGGCCCACAGGGTATCAGGGTACACAGGGTGTATAGGGTCTCACTGCATAGATCAGACTAGCGATTCTCCTGTTTTCAGCCTCCCAAGTGCTGGGATTACAGGCATGCAGCACCTAGTCTCAATCGTCCTTTCAGCTCACCCCCAGGGGGCAGGGCCTGCAGAGCAAGTTGGGGATGGAACCCTGGCTGCTGTGCTCTGCCAAGCAGACACGTTAGTCTGCTGAGCTATCTGGCCAGCTCCCCCCATCTCAAAACTTTAAAAGTTCTTTCTTTTTATTAATACATTGTTATCTTCTTAGTGGTTATCCCTAGTACAAGAAACAGACAGGATATCCTGTCCAATCACTATTAGTACAAATCTTTCTACTCTTTAAAATAAGTGAAAGTAGCTGTATATCTATCCTAACTATTCTGACTATACAAATACAAAACGGTCTTTCCTTTTTATCCCTTTTAAAAGTTCTTTTTTTTTTTTTTTAAAGGCTTTATATCTCAGTGTAAAGATCCTAGATTCGATCCCCAGTACTATACTGACAAAAAAAAAAAAAAAAAAAAAGATAAAATAATGGCATGTGAGTTAAAAATGGCAAGGCAAGAGGCATGTGTACCCATCACTATCTCCTCCCTCCCCTGTGTCAGCAAGGTGGCTGAGGCTGAAGTGGATTCATCCTGGGGTAGGAGCGGGGCCCAGGATTCCCAGTGCATGCAACATTGGAGAGGGAATGCTGAATCAGAGGGTTGGCTCTCCCCCAATCTGGGCTCATCAGCGAAGCCTACAAGGGACTGCAGAGCACACTCAGGCGGTTCTTGGTACTGCTCCACTTGCCGGGCCCACATCACAGACCTCAGGCTGGGATGGACCTTCCCGGCAGTGTGGTATGGCCCTTCCATTTCAGAGAGGCCTGATTCATGTCAGAGACATGAAGAGGTGGCCAGGACTCAGTGCCTGAGCAGGGACAAGGCCCTTTGGCTCCTCTGCAGTGCTTCCTGTTGTGGACATCCCTCTTCTAGCAGGTGACACTTGCTAACTATGCCTGTGGACCTGAGCCTGCTCTGAGAACAGCAGGGGTTCTGATGCGGGTGAGACACCGTCCCCATCCCAAAGTACCTACGCCAGTTACAGAAAGATATTCCCACCATAAACGTGGACAGTCTACACTCCACAGGGTGCAAGAGCCCCAGGAAAGCTGTGGGTCTAATATCAAATGAAAACCTATTTTCTGTCAGGATATTCACCCCAAAGAACCTTCTTGCCACTTGTTAAACATATGTCACAAACATAAGATTTTTAGCAAAATCAAAATGCATTAAAAAATTCCTTATGGTGGCATTTGCTCTATTTTTCCTCTATTTTATATATAACCTGAGGAATACTTATAATTTCTATCCAGTTTTTCACACCCTGCTGTCCCTGGGGTGGCAGAGAGGACAAAGGTCAGGTGGTAGGAGATCCGCCATTAGCCATCTGAACAACATCTCCTTCGCGCTAAGCCCCGAACATTCATCTGAAACAGTGGCTAAAGCTATTTGTTCTGCCTGCCTCACAGGTTTGTTGTAAAGATCAAGCCAAATCACATCTATGGAAGTACCTTGAAAAGTAGAAGAGCAGCATTCAAATAGAGGGTATTAAACTCTTTGCCCTTTTCCCTTGTTTCGCTGAAGTTATATTCAGTGTTTGGTTTGTGCTGTTGATAGAAAGAACATTTAATGGCAAGTATGTGTGTGGGGAGGTGTCACTGCTCCTAGTTCTTTAGAACTAGGAAGTGGCACTGCCCCCTGGAGAAGGTTCCAGAAAGCCCTGGCTCTGTGTCTTTTCCTCTGCTTGGGTCTACCTAGTCAAAGTACCTGTCAATTTGAACTCAGTTCAGGTCAGGTTAGGAACTGAGGGCATTCCAGGGAATTCTATGGCACTGGACCTTTCTATGCTATTCTGGTGGTGAGGAATGGATTTCACAGATTCTGTGCATGATTCTCTTCATCTGTAATATGGAGATACTGCGATTATCTCTACTCCACTTCCTTGTGTCACCATCAAGACAACTATGCCACTAAGCCTGATACAAAACAAATGTTGGTCGATGATAGCCAATGCTGTGGTATGTGTATTGGACCACCTGGGGACAGTACTTTCAGGGATAAAGAGCAGATAATATGACCTTGTTCTGGCCTCAAAAGAGTTGTCTTCTTATACTAAAGTTAGGAGGCACAGAGAACTGACACCCCTCCCCCATCTGTTCGCCAAGAGGATCCCCTTAACTGAAGTTTTGCGGCTCCAAATTCACTCTCTGGAGTCAGATCCTACCCATTCTCTCCCAGGAGCAGGATTCAAGGTTGAGCCCTGGGTCCTACAGCGTCTGCATATAGTGAATGGGTTTCCAGCCCAGAGGAAGTTGGCATCTTGCAGGAGTCCCTGGGGGATGAAGGAGCAGGCAGCTAACAGCGCTAGGCGCTTCCCGCGCTGCCTAGGACTGAATACTGCCGGGCAGTAAACCCTCCCAGAAGCGGCTGCAGACTCACAGGTAACCAGCCCGCGGAGCGCGCTGCCAGCTGGCGCGGAGGGCTACGCGAAGGCCCAGTCGCGGCCCCGCAAGGTAACAGTTCCACGTGGAGGCGAGGAAACTTTGCGCGCCCTGGAGGAGGTCCCAGCAGCGGAGGGGCGCACGGGGCTCCGGCCACGAGGTGGGCCGAGCAGCCAAGCTTGGAAACTCAGCACCACGGCCCCGCCACGGGACGAGCTCCCGGCCCCCGCCGCCCAGCGCACCCCACCCCTTCCCTCCACAGCGCGCGCAGCGCCACGGCCACTGTCAGAAGCCGCGGGATCCGCCCCAGAGAAGCAGGGCCGACTTGCACCCAGGACCTGGGCCTCTGCCTTCTTTCCTAGACTCGGAGAAGCACCCGGCCCTCTCCTCTCCCTGAACAGCAACACGGGCTGGCGGGACGTCCCGAGAAGGCCGGCCGCTCGTGGCCACGTCCCGGCCCGGCCGGGCGCGCGGAGGAGCAGAGCCAGAGGCAGGCGTTCGCTCCCGCTCTCTCCCGAGCACGCCGGGGCGAGGGGCGGCTGCTCCGACTGCAGCCCCGGGGGCGTCGCCGGCTTCGGCCCAAGATTGCCGAGGCGTTCCGCAACTTCACTGTGCTCCGGACCCTGAGAGTGAACTCGCCCACCAGGTAAGGAAGGCTTCGGACTCCCCGGCTACGGCTCGGCTCGGGAGGGCGCGTTTCTGAAAGTTGATTTGAAATGCATCCAAGAGTAAGTCGGGCCAGCCGCGGCTCCTCCCCGAGGCGACTCCTTTGCTCCTGCAGACATTCCCGGCCCTGGCCGACCCGCGGGAGGACCTCCCCGCGCGCCCCGCACGCCCACTCCCGCGCGCCCCCCTGCAGAGCGCAGCGCCAAGAGTACGGAAGCAGGCGGGACCTCTCCGAGTTCCTCCCTCTGCCAATCTCCGACCCGAGGCAGGTGAGGGCCGAAAGCGGGGGACGAGGCGCGGGCTGTAGCCTTGGTGGCTATGCGTGTCTGGGCCTGGCAAGGGAGAGCACCTCTTCTTATCTCCATCATTCCCTAGTAGCTGAGTTTCTGCAGAGGCGTCCCTAGGGCCCACGTTAGTATAGGCTGGGGCGGAGTCGGTCTCAGGATGGAAAACCTGGAGACAAGGGTGGGTAGGTGGGGGGGAGGGATAGAAGGAACGCAGTTGGGGGGCGGAGGCCTAAGTACATAACGCGTTGACTTCTAGTGAAATCAGATCAGTCAGAGCAGTTCACTGTGACTGTCTCTCTCCTCCCACCCGCATTTCTTTTGGCTGGACTCAACCCTCCTGGCTCATTCTGGACATTCCCTCCATCTTCTCTCTGAAGCACAGCAGGTTTTTTGATTCCCAGCGGGCACCAGCCAGAGGTATCTTTTCCTCCCCTCTGCAGGTCTTCTGGGCCCGGCCCGAACATGCTGGACGGCCTGAAGATGGAAGAGAACTTCCAAAGCGCCATTGAGACCTCGGCCTCCTTCTCCTCGCTGCTAGGTGAGTGTAAGGGCCACGCGCCATGGGCGCACCCCATGTCGCCAGGCCAGAGCTCTATCCCAACTTCTCGATCAGCGACGGGGGTATTAGAGTCCTTCTTCAAGCACTCAATGCTCCCACTCGTCCTTCCAATTCTGCATCTGTCAGTCCTTCTGAGCTGTCCCTACGCAATAACACCAACACGTCTCCGCGGGCCTCATGCGCGGGCATCAAATTCCCCAAAGCCACGAGAGGCGGGAGAGTTTGTTTGCAGGCGTTTGAGTGGCAAGTGATTAAAATTACCCAGGGCTGGATTTTTTAATCAGAGAGCTGATCGACAGCTGATAAATGCCACTGGTTTCTCAGGAGCCTGGGGGCGAGCATAGGGGGCCCAGGCCTGGAGTGCCCAAGTTCGTGGCTGCTTCTCGACCCGCCAATAGCTCCGGGCTCAATTCAGTCTTGGGCACGGCCGAGAGGCTTTTCTGGGCCGGTGGGCAGCGCAGCGCGGGGATTAGCCCTCGCGGCGGGGCCCTCGCCTCGGCTTTAATTAACTGAAGTTGGATCTCGGGTCCGCTGGTTCCTCGCCCCACTCCAGCCCCTTCGCAGCCACCACGGAGCAGTATGCGGACGGAGAAGAGTGACACACAGGCATCCTCCCGAGCGCAGGCCGGGGATTCTTGCTACCGGTTGGTTTCTCTCATGCAGCCCTTGGGGCTTTTCAAGATTGTAGAAAGGTCGTTATTATCTTTAAAAAAAAAGCCAATAATGATTTTTCCTTTTGTCATTTAAACCTCTGCACTCTCACTCGTAAACGGTAAACCTAGATGCAGGCGGAAAACGAGATGTTTCGGCTGGAGAAACCAAATCCAGAAAGAAATTCCACCCTATCCTCTCACACTGCAGTGGAAACTAAGTCCTGCAGCGTCCGCTCTGCTGTTTCAGCCTCCTTTTTGGGGAAATGGGCACTTCGTCCAGCATCCCAGGAAGGCACTGCCCCCGCTATACCCAGCGCGCATCGAGAGTCGCCCGGTGCCCTCCACCCAGCCTGCATCAGCTGCCAATGCCGGGTCGTCACCTGGGGCTCCTGAGACTGGGCAGAAAGAGAATAGAATTTTAAAATTAGGAATCATCTGATCTTTCTCCCCAGAACTTCTCCCCCATTCCCAAAGTGACCGCTGCTCTTACAAGCTGGAGGCCCAGTTCCCAAAGAAACACAGCTAAATGCAGCAGGAAAATGCGGGAGGGTCGGACCACTAGGTCACTTTGAGCTAGAGTACTATAGCGGGACAGAGCTTCTTCAAGTACTTCAGAACTGTCTCAAGAAGGGTGGCCATGTGTTGTTCCCCCCTGGGGGAAATAGAAGAACTCCCTCTCCCCCAAAGAAAGGCAAAAAATGGACCAAAGGGGTGTGGTAGTTCGGAGAGTGCCTGAATGCATTGGGTGGGGCTAGGGGTCTGTTTCACAACGTATTCGGCTGCTGAAAACTCCCCTGCGCTTTCCTGGCCGAGACCCTTCTTAAAATCTCTGTGCCCCCACTCCATTTTTCCTTGACATTTCTTAGTTATGAAAAACCCACATACAATTTGCTTGCCACTCAAGACACAGCAGTTTGGGGTTCATTGCTTTGAACAATAGTGGGTTTGTCTGGGGTGAGATGGTACTTTTTTTTTCTCTGTACCCATGGAAGAAATGATAATTTTGCTTTCCTTTTAAACAAAAAACAAAACCGCCACCACCACACAAAAGGAATACCACGAAGTTTTAAGAAAAAGACAAGTTGTTTTTGCTTACTTTGCTTTAAAAATAGTTAATAGATTAAAAACATAGTGAATGATTTATTAATTACTACATGGTAAAGCTGGGCGCACAAATTTATTAGTGCTATAATTTAACAGGATGCTCAAACTTGCGCGAAAGTGGGTGTGCTTGAAAATTAAAGGCCCCTCACTGATTTCCAACCACCCCCGCTAGAATTTAAAGCTTCCTACATATTCCCTGTTCATTAGAAACGCCACTAGGTTTGACGTCTTCCAGATCTTGGCTTGCCTGATGCCGGCGGCTTTCTGGGGTGGAGGACAGTGGTGTGGAGGGATCACGCGCGGTCCAGCTAGGGTGGCGGGGTTGCCCGGTCCAGCGGCTCACCCGCCAACGTCTGTTGCGGCTGCAGGGAGAGCAGTGAGTCCCAAGTCTGTCTGCGAGGGCTGTCAGCGGGTCATCTCGGACAGGTTTCTGCTGCGGCTCAACGACAGCCTCTGGCACGAGCAGTGCGTGCAGTGCGCCTCTTGCAAAGAGCCCCTGGAGACCACCTGCTTCTACCGGGACAAGAAGCTGTATTGCAAGTACGACTATGAGAAGTAAGTACCACGCCACCGCGGCGTACCCAGCGTGCTGGGAACTCTGTCCTTCCTCGTCCCCATCCTCTTCCTAAAGGTAGAAGAGGTACCTGGATGCACGCCCAGACATACAGATCCCCCCTTCACCCTTCTTGTGCAGCCCTTGGGACCGAAGGGACCTGAGTCAGTGCACACGCGCACATTCCCTGCGTCGAAGCCCCGCAGAAGCGCAAGCGAATGCTCGGCTCCAAGTCTGTTCCCTTGGATTTCAGTCCTTCCGACTCACCGTTCCCAGAGGCCACTATCTAGGAGCCTCTGACCCCTTTAAGTCGCACCCTAACCTCTCTCTTCACTAGGTAGTCCCTCGGCTGCCGGTGTCTCAGAGTCACTGGTCCCTCTCCATCTTTCCCAGGCGTCTGCAAGCACCCTTGCGCTTCTCTGGAGCGCTCAGGCTGAAGCGCCCCCTCCAAGTCCATGGTTTCTGTCGGTTGTGCGCATTTCCCTCTTGTATTTGTACCTCCAGGGTCTCTCCAAGGGCTTCAGGGGAACGAGCTTTTAGGTCAGAAGTGGGGGCCTGACTTAGAGCGACCTGTCTCCATCCAAGTTCCCATCTGAGTGCATTTTCTGTCACGCAGCCCGTCCAGTTTCCTTCCGTCCACAGGAACCTTCTGGCGTGTTTTGAGGAGAATGGGGAGGCAAGTATTTAAGAAAGTGGCATACGAGGAAGCTACAGCTTGTAATGCCTTAGGGAACGGAACTTAGGAGAATGTCCTTATTCTCCCGGGACGAGAGTGGAGAAGCCCTGGGAACTACTTGTTCTTGCAAAAATTGATTATGTATAGAGGCATTGGCTTCCTAGACTTTTGGAAGATTTGGAGGAAAGAAAAGTGGCTGAAATGGAGGTCTCTGGCTTTGTACGTTTGGACTGGAATCTGTTGAGTGTGTGGGCACGTGTGTGCACGAGCAGGAGAATGCTGCATTTGTCACTTGTGAGTGAAAGGGGCAACACTTTATGAGAAAAATCAAAGGAGGATTCGTGTGCATAAGAAACAGTTCCCTTAGTGTTGTTACCAAGAACACACAAAGAAAGGGGATGCTGTGGAGAAGGCTGTGTGACAGAAAGCGTGGGGAAAGAGCTGAGATCTCTTCGTTCCCTTCTTTCTAAAAACTGACGAAGTTATTAGATCCAGTAACTACACAAAAATGCTGTTACCCAGTGCTCTTTTGTTGTAAAACGCTTGAATTGTTCTCATGTGAGCAAACAGTGGCTTATTTTGAAAAGATAGTAACTTTACACTTTAAGAATACATATATATCTATATATCTATCTCTATATATCTAGATATATAGATGTATAGAGAGTATTAATATAGAGAGATATAGGTATGCTTAATTTTGGATGAGATGAACAATGCAGAAATATATTCAGAAACAAAAATTGCCCCCGGACCACAAAATGATCATTATTTTTGAAAGAAGGGATGCCTGTCTCTGTTCTTGGTTGTTTAAAGCCACAGCGTCTGAGTGAAAAGTGATTTTTAGGCAGTTAAGCAGATGTTGCCCACACAACTTCAAGGATTGCGTTCGGATAAAGGTCGATTGCTCTTTTTTTCCTCTCTCTTTTGCTTTTCATCTAAAGATTTCGGCATTGTATGGACCCTCTCTTTATCTTTCTGCTTATAGGCTACTGCAATGTCCACATCCTTCAGCACAACACTAGCAAATTCAGAAGTACTGGAGCTTAGGAAAGGATTTGGGTTGTGAATTTCTATTCTGTTTGTTAAAAAAAAATCACAAATCAAAGAAGGCTTAAGGGTCAACACAGCTGTCTGGCCAGTCAAATCTTTTCTCAGGAAGTCAGGCTGTGTCAAGAGGAGAAGAAACAGTTGTTGTAAAGTACTTAACACAACAATGTCCCTCCCATCCAGCCCTCTAGGTTTGGAGCAGTTTGGCTTGGGCTTATTAGCCCGGGAGGGTCAGTTCTCCTCTCACAAGGCTATTTCTGCAAAGAGAAAATTACAGGGATCAACTTGCCAGCTGTTGGCCTGAACCAAGAAGATTTTATGGAGGGGTGTGGGCTGTGTTATTCAGCGAGGTGTTGGTGTTACAACGAAGGTTTTTAATTTTAATTTTAAAATATTCTCTGTAACGCGGATGCCCGAAATTGAGGTGCCTACAGTCTTTGGCTCAGGGCACATTGTCTTTAGTAGTCTGTGCTCAGCCTATCAATTGCTTTTTAAATTCAATTATTCCTTTCTTAAATTCTTTTTTTTTTTTTCCCCTTACACAATCCCCTATCCCAGTCCCATTCTTCTTCCAACAAAACAGGATTTAAAAGTGCTTGGTAGCCTCAGTGGTATTAGTCTGCATGCTTATGGGCTGTAGAAGAGAAGGAAGAAATGATTTTTTTTTTTAAATTAGGTTTAGGACAAATTCCTTTATTCAAAAGCTTTCCTCAAGCTACTATTTATAAAGCTCAGGCTAGGTGAGGAAAGCATAGCCCAAGAAGGATCTGAGCTTGCCTTCAGGAGGCCTGTAAGCCCCTAGCAGTTCTTCCATGTGTGTTTTGCTAATCAACAGTATTTTCTGAAAACCTCCTTAAATTACAGGAGTAGCTATGGACCAGAATACACTGGAAATGACCAGGTGTTTATCCTCTAGAGGGATGTAACTCAGTTTTAGCCATAGTCAATAAACAATTGCAGAGAACATTCCCACCCCCCCCCATACAGTAGTAAAAATAGCTTTGCCTTTTTGGATGAGTCTCTAAGCATGCTGAGGCCAGGCAAGATAAATGGAACAGAAAGTGAGATGGGCGTGAAGTGATCGGATAATAATAATTATGGAACGTTTAATAAAAAAAGGACTATCTGGACAGCATCTTTATCTCTAAAATCCATGAGGTTCAGCTACTATTTCCACACATTTAAATGAAAAAAAAAATGAATAGCTAATGTGTTGCAATATTAACAAAGTGCGTGGATCATACTGAACTTTAGCCACTTGTGTGTGCATTTCTGATTGTGGAACCATTTTCCTTTTGAATTATTAGCCGCATAGCCGTGGTGTCAGGCAGCCACTTAGGAAGTGACAATTCCATGCTATCAGTTACTGCTACACCTTCAGGACAACAGACACTCAAGTTTTTCTAATTAAAATAATTGAGTAGACAGTGACAGCTTGGATGTACACAGCCATTTCTTTGAAACCTTAGTATGTTTTACAGTTTGTCTCGCATATTTTGACATCCCTAGGAATATCTTATCTTCTGATCACCCAAAATAAGCATTTAAGGCCAATGCTTAAAATACTGAGTTATGAACATCCAGCAATTCAGAAGCGGGGGACAACTTTTAGTGCTTGTGATTTAATTGAAGAACAATAAACCAGCTAAGAGGGTACCATCGAAAGAGTGGGTGGGGCTTGTACTCTGTGATAGAACAGATCCGGATGCTGTATGTGTGGGAGTTTAGAAACTGGGCTTAATTACCTTCAGCATTGCTAAAAGTTAGCAGACAATCCAAATGTTTTCAAGCCTAGAAGACTTCTATTTATATCACTGTTGTTCCTTGTTTAATGGGATCCTCTGTGATCTGATTAGTTTGGAGTTTTCCCTGAATTTGGTCCAAGCAAGTGCTGCAGTTGGACTTCAGTCCGAGACAGAGGAAACTGCTGAATAACGGGGATGTGGTAATATAATAGATAATTAAGGCTTCTGGAAGGAAGCCCACATTTAAATCAAGTTTATAGTGTTCTTTTCATGTGCTTAGTAGCTCAGTGGCCCAAGCGGGGCCTTCTCCCCTAAACATGCAGTTTATTATTATCCCTGGATTGTTCTGGACAACCTGGGAGGAGTGTGGGGCAGTATTGCTGTCATCGGAGCTCTGCTCACAATGTCTTAACTCCTCACATGTCGGCAGAGCTCAGGCCTCAAAAACCTTTCCTCACAGGACCGGTTGATATTGTCTTCTCTCCCTTTTGTAGACCATTTTTCCAAAGATAGGGTCTGAAATCCAGGAAAGTGGATATCACCCTTAGGGCTTTCTTTGTGTTTTTCTTTGGACCTGCTGATTGGCAGCTCTGAGGTGAAAGTGATTTATGTAATGTGCTCTAGTAGGATCTGTAATGAACTAATTCTGCATTTTATCAAGGTAGTAGGAGGGGTGTGTGTGTGTGTGTGTGTATGCTGTTGGCTTGGTTTTATTGCTGTAACATTACTTGGAGATCAAAATGGGGCATGCAGTTACTCATAAAAGGAGCTCACAGATGCAATTACAGAGGTGATTGTTAGAATTTTGCTCTACTTTATCTTTTGTTGGCCCCACTCCTGGCACAATAAAATTTAAGAAATCCTAAAAATCAAATACAGCTAGGTAATAAATTGATGCCTGCGCTCAATTGCAGGGGGCTTAGCTGAGAATGAGTGCAGTCCACGGGCCGTGGCTGTGTTGGGCAGGCAGGCTTATCTTTCTTTTTTTTCAGTTTTAATTTTAGAGGGCGATTGGAAACATTCCCTGCTCTGAGGTGTTTTCTCTTTTTGTGTATATTGGACCCTGGGTAAGATTTTGCTAGAATCTAAATCTTAAAAAATCTGAAATAAAATTAGTAGCAGAAGTATTAATAGTATTTGGGAATTAGGATGTGAGATATGAGGGTTGCTTTTTAGAGAAGGCTTATGGGGCTTTATGATCCTTGCATAAATGGAGCATGTGGAAAAGTTACCCAGCTTTGCCTGCTGTAGAGTCCTGGGACTTTTGCCATCTACCTGGCCAGAAAATAGCTTGAGATATTTCAGTTTCAGTGCTAATAACTGTTTTTTGTCTTTTTAGTTTTGTCTTATACTTATATGTTTTGTATTCATCAAAAGACTAAATTTCAGGGAGGCCTTTTCATTGTTTCTTTTTAAATTCTGAGACTTTGGTGATAATGAAGAAGCACTGCTTCTCTATAAAGATGATTATTAAATGATCAGTGAAGTACTTTTATCACCAAATAAATTATTTAGCCTATAGTATTCAGAAGTGAGAAGATAGGTAAGACTTTAAAATAGCCCTTATATTGCCAGCAGTATACCAGCAGCTTCTTGGAGTCAATACATGTTACGAAGTGTGGTTATTGAATTTGATAAGCTCAAAACAACCAACATTGAACTGTGTCAACCTGATTGTTAAACATAGTTGTGAAGTATCAGGAAATGAATTATGGGAGTAAAAACATTCTATTCTATCCAGAGGAAAATGATTTGAAATAATTTTGGTCCTAACTGAATCTTAGGTCTATTTCAATGTCTCTTTCTTTCTTTCCTCTTTTGGATATGAAGTTCTAAATTTTCTGCCACTTCTTCAGAGAGGGGTGTATACATGGGTTGCTGTGAGGCAAGATGAAGAGGGTTGGGAGCTGTGTGGGGAGGGCCACATCTCTCCAGTGTTGTGCCCCAAAGCAGGAAGGTGCCCACATGGAGGCTGTGTCCCGTCCTCACCACGCCTCAGCCTCCCTCAGAAGCACCTGTGTGCCTCTCTAGAGTGCTGAATGGACAGCAGAGCAGCACTCTCACCAGCAGCCTTTCCAAACTTGTTTGGGGAAGTTGGTAATTTTAGCAATGGACTATGGAAAGGGTTCTGAAGCAAGTATCAGAGAGACTATAGAAAAGACACCTTTTTCTCCCTTGTGCCTACTTGAATGGCCTGTTTTCTAGGATGGAGAGACTCTGGCTTAGTGCGCCTGAGGATTTAGGTTTCTCCTTAGTCTCTTTGCCAAATGATATGGGACATTTTCATCGACTTATCACAATTAGTATTAGTTATGTTATCATTGACCAGTGTTGACTGCAGCTTTGTGTCTCTTTGTCATATCTTAAGTGGAACCTAACCCACCATCTTGCTGAAATAAAACGAATGCCTTCTAAATGTCAAATTGTTATTTTAGTAAAGCATGATGATCTGTCCGTATATTTTTAACTAAGATGAAATTAATAAAATTGCCATGGCCCTGGCATTAATTAGCAGGCGGATTAGAGCTATACTGGCTAAAAAGGAGGCGTAAACACTGTAATCTTGCTACATGTTTGTTTTCACACTACTGAAAATAAATAAAATGAGACTTAGGATAGGGATTAAGTTTCCCTTGGCATTAGCAGATGTAATTGGAATGCAGCAGGAACACTGAAGTATTAGTGAAGACATTATGTAAAGAATAAACAAAACCTATACGATTTCCTAGCCTGTAGGTATATTTGGTTCATTACAAATAGTTTCTCTGAGTAGCTAAAGAAGCATTCTGAAAAACTACCTCTGTGTTATTTATTTCCCAATAGAGAAGAAGGCTGCCAAGCCATCTGTAAGGCCAATCACCTTGCTAGAATCTAATGGTAACTACTGTCAGATTCCCCATTACTACACCATAATATCATGATGACTGAACATACAATCTAGATCATGCTTTTCAAGGTCCCATACTGAAGTCAGATGAAAAAATCTGGTCTCTTCTAGCCTTCCACGATTCCAGTTTGGAGATCCTATTTTTGGATAGCAGCAAATATGTCTGGCTTTCCCGACTTGATCGGCGTCTGTGTTATTAGATTTGTGCTTTATCATTGCTGTCAGAAAACAGGTGAGCCCTCAGTGCTCTCTGGCCACTATGGATTGGACTGTCTTCTCTAATCTTCCCGAGAAAGCCTGTCCATATAAAAAAATACCCTGGATATTCTGGAAATGGGCCACGTGCTGTATTTAGACTCCTCGCCTGGCCCTGTCCCATTCTGCCTCACCCTTACTCACTATGGCCCATGGAACTCTCTTAACTTGGCTCTGGTAAGGATAAAGTATTACTTAAACTTTGTCTCATCAATAGTCTTACCTTTCCCCCTCAGCGTTCCTCATGGAGTACTTGGGCTTTTTCAGTTTTCTCACTTGGGGGAAGGTAGTGAGCCTTTAGATATACGAAATAACAGTCCTGGCACATGGCATCTCAGTTCCAGAGTGGGGCTCAAATAGTTGGCGAAGGGTGTTATTCTCAGGTAGGCATGGCTCTCTGACATTCACCTTTATGAGTGACCATTCAGTGTCCCGGTGGACCTGTCTGAGTATGCTGGCACCTTAGTACCTGCTGGCTTATGTTCTGTCATTACAAAGGGGTAGGTTTTGGTGGGTTCTGGGGTTAGGGACTTCAACAGTAAACCAAGAGAAAGGGTCATTTATGAGAAGCCTGATTAGCACTTTGGTAGGATGTAAACACATCATTTGTTCTTAAGCCTTAGCTGCTTCTCTGGAAGTAGCATTCCCCCCCCCCCTCTCTGAGAACCCATCCAACGTGTCCTGAGCAGCAGCAGATTCTGCTGCTGAGTAAGAGCTCTTTGGGGCAGCTTCCAGTCCTCACTCCATCCCGCCCCTTCAGTGTCAGCAGCCATTCCTAGACTCACAGTTGGGCTGCCTTCTCTCTATAAAGCCTCAGGAGCTTTTAAAAGGATTTTTTGAAACAAAACAAAACAAAACAAAACACCCCCCTCCTGAACTCCAGATTAGCTTCCTAAGCTCATTAAAGTTCTTTTAAATACCAAAATGTTGGGCTCCTGGGGACTATTCCCCCAAACCATATTTTCATTCTTAACATTGTTGTCATTCACTGTGCAGCAGATTAAGACCAGCTCCCTCTGGGCCTAGAAACAGTCCCCCCTCTCTCTGCAGGAGGGTTGGAATATGTCTTTGTTTGAGTACCAGGACAGCCTGAGCCTGGGTGGGAGTTGATGCGAGCTTGGCCTGGGGCCACCAGCTTCAGGGAGGAGAAGCAGTTGATGTTTCTCTCCAGGATGGGGCCCAGAGAAATGAGCTGGTGGTTGGATGCAAAAGGGCTTTTGCAGTGGTCACTAGGTCCTATCCCAGTCACTGGAGAGAACTGGGAATGGGGAAGTACTCTGATGCTTAGATAAAAGAGCTGTCCCCACCTAGAGTAATCAGGGTGACTTTGGGAGCCCTTTGGTAACATCAACTGTAGGTCTGGGACTCAGTGTATCCTCCAGGCATTCCTGGCTTATAGTCTAGAGGTGGATTTTTATGGTCATCCTGTCTTCTGCCTGCTTCTTCCCTTGCTTCCACCAGTTTTCCAGAGCCTCCTTAAGAGAATTCCACCTCCTCTCTGCCTTTCAGGCCTCCTTCCCTGAAGCTGGCTCTAGGGGAGAGTTTTCTGGTTTTGACACTGGAACAAATCCTTTTTAACATAACCATCTAGAGCTTCCCCCCTGCGGCTGGCTTCCCCTCAACCTTTCTCCTCTTGCCCCTTCTCACACTGAGACAGGGATTCCTTTTGTACATGTGGTCTCTGGTGGTGAGAGCCGCCATCTTCCCAGGATACAAGCACAGCTCTTCAGTGTCCTGAGGTAGACTGAAGACCCAGAGGGGAAGAACATTCTAGGAGATTCTTTTTTTCTTTTATTTGGTAGGAGTTTTACTTGATCTCTGCACCTTTTCCCCATAGGACTCTGTGCACCCCAAATCTCTGGATTTAACCACCACACTGTGGGATTTTGTAGCCCCATTATTAGGATTTTAGCTCAGTTTTATCTTCTTGATTGTCTTGTGCTATAAACCCATCTTGTGACCTTTATATTTCAAATTATTCTGCAGGCTAGTACCTACTCCTAGCTGGTAACTGGATGCAACGTGATGACATCATTTGCACTGGGGTGCACGTGATAATTTACTATTCTTAATTCTGGAAGAATGTGGGCCCAAGAGAAGGAGTGTCTTATGGTAAAATTTTATTCCCTAGAATGAACCAATAGTTGAGATGATTTTGAGCTGAATACAAATAAGCCTTTATTTGCTTCCCTGTTTCAGTGTCAGGCTGCCCATGATTATGGTACCTCACCTTCTGGGTTTAGTTTTCTCTGTGCTTTGTTATTGGTTAGGGCTTTCTGTTTCTAAAGGCTGTGTCCAGAGTGGAAGGGGGTGGACAGTGGGCATGTGTAGTTTGGGGACTATGCTGCTCTCTCCAATATTGAAAAAAGAATTCAAAACACATGTGCTATTGTCAAGAGGTGTTCAAGGCAGGTTCCTCATCTGTACACAGGAACAGAATATTAGTGAACCCATAGGTTTTTACATGAATTTAGGATGATGAGCACAAAAAACTTTTAATAAAATATGTAGTACTTTATGGGATTAGATTTTATTATTATTATTTATTTATTTTATTTTATTTTTTTCTGTGTGAAAGCCTGAATGCATTCTTAGAAACTATGCAGAGCATAGTTTCTTGACATCATGTAGTCAAGAGCATGGACTCAGGGGCTGGTGGGTTTGGGATCAAATTCTTGCTCTGTAGCTCATCAGTTGTGTTTCTTTGAGTAAGGCTCTCACTCACTCTGGACCTGTTCTTTCTAAAATGAGAGTTCCAACTTCTTTGGGTCATTTCGGGTTAATCTTTGTAAAGCATGCAGATGAATGTTTGGCTTGTAGAAAATGCTATAAAAGACTTTTGTTAAGGTATTTATTCTTTTTTGACATTCAAGGATGCTTCATATATATTAGGGAATAATCTTCACAACAGTTTTTGAAAGTTACCTGATGAGATAGTTTTGCATTTTATAGTTGAGGAAATTGAGAATTGGGGAGTTTAATAACTTGCCCAATGTCATGCTACTGGCTAAGAGAGAAGCTGGGATTCTGTCCCCAACTGCTGACCTCTGGTCCAGTGGCCTTTCTACTCAGCCATGCAATCTGCTGCTTGAATTCTGGTGTTCACACCCCAGTGAGATCACAATTCTCAGTTTGTCCTGTGGAATCAACTCTTAGAAAACAAGTCCCCACCTGCCAGATACTTGAGCTTTCAGGCAGCCTCCTAATGGGCAGCTGTTTATAGGATCTGGGGTTTTTAAGGGAAATTTTTAGTATTTGAGAATTGCCTACATGTGTGTGAAAGCTGTGGTGCATGCTTATCGCTCACACTTCCCAAACTCCTCACGAATGCATCCCATCCCTTCCTCTTCTAAGCCATATCATCTGCATTTGCCTTTGTTGTTCATCTTGCATGACCATTCTCCCCCATCAGAAGAAGGGCAGAAAAGCAGACAGCATGCAGTGTCCTTCCATCCAGCTCCCAGGGTTTGCTCTTGGTAACTGCTGTTCCTGAGAGCCTGTCTGAACATCTGGCCTCAGAACTGTTAAATCAGGTCCAGAACCTTCCAGGCATAGCTTCCACTGGGACCGACCAGCAGCTGTCCATCTCTTCCTTGTTTTAACCACTTTCCTATTTTTTTCTCAACTGTGCTGTGTTTCAAACAATCCAGGCCTCAGCTAGAAAAGACCTTGCTATGTCCACATGAGGCAGATTTCCAGTACTGTTGACATCCCTCTTATGTGTTGGATGATAGTGGTCTGGCTGGATTGAAAAGCTAGTCTTCCTATGTTGCATCATTTCTCCTACTTTGGAAGCTACTTATTCTCTTAAAACTGGTTCTAGTTAATTTTACAGAGAAGTGAATGTCTGAATTTATTGTTTGTAAACTTGTATTTAATGAAATTAGAGATTTCAGGCACTACACTAGCAATATACTTTGCCTACTTGTATGTGGATTTCTGAAATTTAAGACAGAATGGATCATAAGCAGTTGGTTCATTAATTAAGTCATCTATTCATTTAAGTATTGAATAGACTTTGTTAGATCATTATATGAGTCAGCTATATTGTAATGAATGAAAGAAAAAGTTAATGTATGTTAAATGGTCTAGCATAGATTGTTCTGAGATATAAACCAAACAGATGCTTTTAAAGAGTAACTTGTTTCAACAACATTATGGTCAGTGAGTAGAAAATCAGTTTATGTAAATCCCTTGGTCCTATATTATCATGTGCTATTATTTATCTTTATAGTGCTTGTCACAATTTGCGATATCTCTGCATATGCATTTATAGGTAAAATTTTCTTCTCTGTGTTACTAGATTGTAAGCCCTATGAGGGAAGGCATCCTTAGGTTTGGTTTTGATTTTTAACACCTTATCTCCAGCATCTTGCATAGTGCCTGACAGATAGGGGATTCTTGACAAAGGGATGTTGATTAAATACATGAATTAGTCAAGGAGCAAGTTGTCAGGCATTATTGAAGAAGTGACATGATAATTAGCTGTTAACTAAGGTGTGCATAGGAACGCAGGCCAAGGGGGAAGAGAGGGAATTCCATGTAGAGGAAGAAGCACATGTAAGTTGAGGTTGTTTTGAAAAGGAAGCCTGTTGGTCTCTGTGCTCACTAAATTGTGGAAATGGTGGTAGCCAGTGCAGTGTCAGGTGCATTAGGAGTAGATCTGGTTGTGGACTTGGAAATAGTGCCAGACAGTAAGGAGCATGTGTGGCAGGAGAAGGACTGTGCATGTCGTGCTGTGATTAGCAGGGACCCAGCAGGGATTTCTCAGCAGTGGCATGGGTGGCCATTATTTTCCAGAAAGCTGATTCTGGTGGCCGGCTGGGGTACCAGTAGGAACCTGGGTAGAGATTGGATGGACCAGTTGGATAGTTGCTCCTGTAAATCGTAAGAGAAAATAAGGTTGTGAATTAAGGTGGAGGCATTGGGAATAGACAGCACAAACATGATGTAGAAGATGTTCCTGGCACGGGATGAATTGAACATCATGATTTTTAACTGAGGAAAGGGATGACAGAGAGGAAAAGTCCAATGATGAGCAAGAAGGGGGTGAGGTGACCATCTTACCAGTACCTGATGTGGGGAACTGAGGGAGTAGAACAGGGGGGTGGGACAGAGTTGAGTGTGACAGTAACTATGGACATTTGGAATTAAAGATGGATGTTCTGATGGAGATGGCCAATGGAGAGCCATAAAAGAAGGCCTGGAAACCAGCCTAGACACAGATCTTTGGAATACATTATTGTATGAGTTTAGGGTGAGGAGAATGCCCAAGGGGATACAACATAGGCTTGGCAGAGAGCCACGGATGGAGCTTTGGGGAGCACCAGCCATCAGGGAGTCCTGGGGAATTTGGCGTAGATGGGCAGAAGCAGGAAGTGGCACCAAGGGAACTGGGAGAAAGATGGTGTGGGGAATTTTAAGAACTCGACTGCGTCTTTGCCCTTGAAATTGGCAGGCAGGTGTTGGTAACCTTACAAAGACTAGACTTGTTGTAATCATGGGATGGGGGACAGGACAGCATTTTGTAGATTGTATAGTGAGAAGTTTAGTAAGTATGGGGAGTGAGGCCACCTTGTAAGATAATAGAGAAAGACAGAGGAGAGGACCAAAGGCAGTACTTGGGGCAGAGACAGGACAAAGGGAAGACGCTTTAGGATAGGGTTGCTTGAGTCTATTTGATGGTTGTCTGAGTCTGTTTCTTGTCAGTCCTCATCTGACACAATTCCTGTCACTCATGACTTAAAGGAACAGAGGTGTGTTTTGGCTCATAGTTTCATAGTCAGTTGTCTCCAAGGCAGAAGGACATGGCAGAAAGACGTAGAGAGGAAAAGTTGCTCATGGCATGCTGGCCAGAAAGTAGAGAGCTGAGCAAAGGTCTGGGAAGGTGGATGAAGTTTTCCAGCTTACCCCCCTAGTAATTCACCTCTTACCAAGACCTTCCAATAACAAGGCAGCTTTGTGCCCCCTTGATTCATTCATCTTTTAAAATCCCCACCAAAGAGTATATGAAACCCTTGGGGGATGCTCTTGGTCCAAATCACACCAATTGCTAAGGTGAGTTTAGTCAGGGAAGGGAGGAGACAGAAGATCCACCAGCAAGACAGACTCTGTTTGATGGGGAGATGCCTGGGAAAGAGTCATGGACACAGCAGGGCACAGGTTCTGCTCCTACTTGGTTCTTTCCTATCCATTCAGCCCCTTTGTTCTTTTGTGTATTTTCCTGTACCTTAGCTGAAACCAGTCATCACCGGACAGAACTGGAGAGGTGGGTCTGCTTTCCTTCAGGGCATCTGCTGAGGTGGCCAGATGAGATTTCCACAGAAGGTCACAGACCTGGGAATAGCAGAGGAGTGAGGGCCCAGCCGCTTTCCTTTTTCAGTAATGGTCTAAAGCTTACTTGTCTCACCTCTGTTTTTGCTCCTAATCCATGCAGAACATGTTTGGCCACACTGAAGTCTAGCCTCACTGCCATGTTGCCAGCTTCTCAGGACGAGTCTTGTAGTGTCCTCAGGTCATTTGCGTTTGGCAAAGAAGCACCCATAAGCCTCTCAGTTGAAGGGATCTTGCTTCCTGTGGTACTTGGGAGAACTCTCAATAAAATGGAGTTCACTATGTGGATAGTATCCTCCTTGCTCCTCACCCCTCAGTGGCTTGTTCACTTTTACCCTCTTGTCTACTTGATGTCTTGGTCTGTTGTAATAAAAAGATACCCAAGCCTGGGAACTTTTATAAAGAAAAGATATTAGCTTGGCTCACAGATTTTTGGAAGCTGAAAGTTCAAGGTCAAGTGGCCTCATCATTGTGGATTCAGTTGAAGTTCTCATGGTGGTTGCTATGACAGTGGAGAAACAGATGCAGAAGAGGTCGCAGAGTGAGACAGGAAGCTAGAAGGATTCATGGCCAGGCTTGCTTTTGTGGGAACTATATGGGCCCCCTTAAGAATTATATTAATCCCTTCCAAGAGCAATGGCCCCGTGGACCTAATTACTGTGCACTAAGTCTTGCTTCCAAAGGTTCCACCATTTCTTAGCATCATTACCCTGAGGCTCAAGCTTCTAGTACATAATCCTTGGGGGAATACCCCCAAACCAAAGCAGTCGGTTCCTGTGCACAAGTGACCAAGTGGAAAACATTAAGTTTTCAGAATCCTTAAGCTTTAATCCTGTTTGTTGCCTTTGCTTTAGCCAGGGGGCAGGGGCAAATTGCTTAACCTCTTTGAGATGATCCTATTTACCACACTGCTTTTACCTTGAGCTCTCAGAGGTGTGGAGTCTGATCAGGAAATCTCTACTATGGGGAGTTGTGGAATATTTGCATTTTGATGGGTTCTGGGAGCACAATGTACTCCTTGCTCATGTCTAGGGCTATCAAATCATCATTACCCCAAGAAGGAGAAGGAGCGTGGGTCATCAGATCTCTTAGCTTAGAAGGGAACTACATTGAAGTTCCTGTTGCCAAGGAAGCCGAATGTGTTTCAGTGGTTGTACCTCTATGGCTAGTAAATTCAGTGTAAAATATATTAGTGATGGGTTATTTGATATCATAGACATCCAGCTGATTCATGGAATGAATTTTTCTATCTGTCAACTGGTTGTTAGGGCTTAGTTTAGACTCAGCTCAGTAGTGCTAGAAGGGAGACTTAGGCAGAGAACTGTAATACAAATTGCAATACTTAATGATGTATTATTTTTCAATTTCCCCGTTGGCATTTAAAGAGCAAGGGCCAAATGGAATGCACTCTTTTAAATGGCAGCATGGACACAGTGGGATTGTTGGAAAGCCATTAGTAGCCAGCCTGAGTTAATATCAGCTCAGGTAGATGTGCTTCATCACTGGTCTGTTTTCCCAACTCAATTATTAAAGGATTAAAGAACTTTCCCAATGAGCTCCCTTAAAAATTTAATGATGTGCAGCATTGCTGAGGCTGGACTGTTACAGTGAAGTGATTTTTAGCTTTGTCTTGGCATTGCTAGTTAATCAGAGAGAAAAGAAGGCTCCAAAGCTCACATTACCTATAATATGGGGAGACTCATCATCAATAAAGTTACATGCTGTGGAGCTCATGTTCCTGACTTAGACCAGATTGTGCTAATTTCTGGGGACAAGATGAAGAGTGCGTCCTGCTTATGGTCATCTTCCAGTCAGATGATATCCATTCAGAAGCACCTATTCATTCTTAGAATTGCGCGGAGAGCTCAGGAGAAGCTTATGGGGAGACGTCTGTACAGGTCTTGGTTTGATGTTGTTATGGAGCATGAGGGGGCCAGCTGATCCTTCTGGTTGTTTGGAGCCTTTTTTGTTGTTGTTGTTGTTTTTTTGGCAGAACCAGGGATTGAACTCAGGCCCTTGCTCTTGCCAAGGAAGCACTTATTCCACTGAACCATCTCCCTGGCCCCATGTTTGGAGCCTTGTTGAACATATAACATGTGCTTGGAGTTTCCCTCTTAGTGTACACACACACACACACACACACACACACACACACACACAGAGAGAGAGAGAGAGAGAGAGAGAGAGAGAGAGAGAGAGAGAGAGAGAGAGAGGCACATCATCTTTCTCTGTGTGAGTGAAGTTATCATATGTGGGATCAGTGGGTAAAGTCTGGAGGGCCGCCTGTGGCCAGGAAGCTGTCTTCTATGGAGGAGACCCAACCAGCATCCTTAGACTCAAGCAAGCTTAAAGCCCAAGGGCATGGGTACAAAGGCCAGGGCCTGGGAAGGGCATGTGTGCAGTAGGAATCCAGCAGAGCACAAGGATGCCATGCTGCAGTGGCTGTCCCTTTCCGGACTGGTGGGATCTGTCTTGCCATGGGTCCATGGTAAGAGATGATGCACTCCACTGACTGCCGCAGTGGTAAATTATCCAGCATTTAGAAATCCCAGATTTCAAGGATAATTTCTAATTTTAAAACTGTTTTTGGTACAGGACAGTGATGGTGAACCGTTTAGAGAACAAGTGCCAAAAGATAACCCCAAACACACATATTTATTGCAAAGCATCAATGCTGCAAATAAGCCTGAGTACTGAGATTTTAGTTTAGAAAAAGTAACTCTACATTGATCTTTTATCCTAAAAGAAAAAATACAATAACACACATGGCATAGGTTTGCCACAAGTGGTATAGAATCTACTGATATTTATCTCTATTAATGTTTATTTTGTGAAGCTCATTTGGTTGTTCCATCATAGGAAATCAGATTATTATTATATCTGACATTCTTTTTCTGAAAGTAACTCACCTCAACTCAGTGTCTCTTTTCTGTGCTCCAGAATCATCATTTAATTAAAATTATTGTTATCTTTAGAATAAGATTTAAAATTGTTGTTTCAAACCTCAGGTTTTTTGTTTTATATTGTCCCATCTTTTTAACACAGTGTTTCACTATGCAGTTCAGAATAGTCTTGAACTTACTTTGTAGCCCAGACCTACCTTGAACTCAGAGCAAATCCTCCTTCCTCAGTCTGCAAACTTCAGTACTGAGAAAGCTGCAAATTGAACTCACTTTCTTATTTAACTGAAATTTACTGGGCACCTAATACGTGCTAGATGGTGTTATATATGGAGTAGAAAAATCAATCACAAGAAGGCAATCCTTGCTTTTATTGAGTTTGCATTCTAGATGGAAAGACAGTAAACCAAAGTATCTTCTCTCAGTCACAAGCTTGCCTCTTCTTTTGTTTCCTCAAATGTCCCTATGCTTTCCCTATGCTGACCACCCATTTGGTACTGCAGCTCCCTCACACACTCCCCCAGACTTCTCTCTATATATATATTTCTGCTTTTCCCAGGCAGCGAACCACCTCCTAACGAACACAATAATTGACTTCTTAGTATGGCTGGATAGCGTCTGTTCCCTCAGCAGATTGTAAACTCCATGAGTACAGGATCATTGTTTTGTTCACTAATCTCATGCCTGGAATGCGAGAGGCACTGGTGATGGTTGTAGAAGCCCTGCTGTAACAGAATGAGCAAGTGACGGAAGAGAAGGTAAAAAGAAGGCTGATGCCTGGAAGTTGCTGCTGTGTGGAGGCGGCGAGTGACTTTTTTTGGTTGTTTAGTTAAGCTTATTGGCACAGTTTAGGTATACACAATCATCACATTTGTTACAGGGAATTTGTTCCTGCACATGATATATCTTCATTTATTTTTTTCCATTCCCATCCCTTCCTTTCAAACCACTCTCTCTGTTCACAAAGCTCTGTCTTAGGGCCAGCGAGATGGCTCAGTGGACTAAGCACCTGCTTAGGCAAGTGCAGCGACCCAGGTTCAACCCTGCCACCATATGCCATCCCAGGGTGAGCTGAGCTGGCCACTGAGACTGGGCGTGGTGGTGCTCATCTGTAATCCCAGCACTGGGGAGGCTGAATCAGGAGGATCACTATGAGTCTGAACTGTAGAGTGAGACCCTGGACCAAATACAAACAAAAACAAAGCTCCATTTCGTTTTATTCTTTTCTCACTTTCTTCTCTTCCTTTAGTCCTCCCTCTTCCTTATCTAGTTCCCTTTTCAACACTTTTTTTCCTATTTGACAGTATCTATTGTATATTTGTGTTCTTATTTACATTTTTAGTTTGTTGCTCCAGAGAGATAATTAGTTATTTACATGTGTATCCGATTTATTTCATTATGACTATAGTCTCCAGGTCCATCTGTTTAGCTACCATGCCTCAGTTTTGTCTTTCTTTATGGCTGAATAATATTCCATTATATATTAAAAACGGTACACCTTTTTATCATTCACTGGTTGATAGGCACTTGGGTTCTTCCAAGATCAGGCTATTACAAACTGGAGGGTGCACATACATCACTGTGACACGATGCTTTTGTGAAGACACCCAGCAGGAGAATGGCTGGGTCAAATGGGACCTCTAGTCTTATTTCTTTTTGAGGAATCTCCACACTGACTTCCACAGTATTTGTAGCAGGCTAGGATCCTACGAACAGTGTAAAAGGGTTTCTTTTTCCCCACATCCCTACCAGCATTTATTATCGGTTGTTTGCATAGTGATAGCCATTCTTTCTGGGGTGAGATGGTATCTCAGTGTTCTAATTTGCGTTTCCCAAATGACCAGTGGTGCCAGTCCCTTGGTGATGACAACATGCCACCTGGTAGACCCTGAGGCTGGGGTGGGCCTCTGTGTGTGGAGGTGACTGATGGAGGGAACCATGGCAGCAAGGTGTTTTCTTTAAATGTAGGAAGGTTATGGTTTTTATTAGCTGGCATTATTTTATTCCTTGAAAATTTTTTTCAGGAGTCAAAAAGGGTGGAGAAGTATAAGGGGTTAAATGAAAAATTCAGCAGTGTTGATATTTTGGGTTTGTCTTTGGAAAGGAGATTTTCAACCTTTGGTACCAGGGATTGAACTCAGGATCTTGAACTTGCCAAGGCAGGCACTTATGCCACAGAGCTATCTCCTGGGCCTTGAGTTTTGCTTTAGGATAGTTGTTAATAATTCATTGAATGAGAGATAGAGATAGAGATAGAGACAGAGATAGATAGATAGATAGATAGATAGATAGATAGAGAGAGAGAGAGAGAGAGAGAGAGAGAGAGAGAGATTGAGAATGTTTCCTATATTTTATTACATCCTGGTAGTTGCTTATGGTCCTTCAATGATTAGGAGTTAAGTGATCCGGAATAAAAGGAAAATGTTAAATATTGTAAACATTTTCTCATGGCATAGTAATATTGTATCAATGGAAAGCAGGAAGATATACAGACAGGCCCTCCCTCCTCCTCCCCAATATATGGGTTCAAATCCCATCTCTGATAATGTTGGAAAACTTTTTTTCCTAAAAGGTGGGACATATTTCTTTCCATATTATAGGGATTAAAGATTATCTATGGTTATAAAACATCCAGTAAAGATCCTCACTAAATGATAGCTGATTCATTCATAATTTACTCACTGGGTTAGCAATGCCAGCCAATTGTGGAGTAGGCCCATATGAGTCATTTTAATTTCCTACTGCCAGTTTGTTTAAGCCCCAGCATTACTTTTATAAGGACTCTCAGTGGATCTACCTAATATTTAAAAAGGATATAGAAGCAGATACGTTGCCTTGTAAATTAAAAACACACAGTTGGATTCCAGAAAGAAAAAGCAAAGAGTAAGAAATGCTTGATGTGAGAACCAAGAGGTTTTTTTATTAGTTTCACTGAAAAACAAATAGCAATGAGACAATTTCAAAACTGATTAATAGCACAGTTTCAATAATTAATACATTGCATATTGCTCTCTTCATAACGGTTACTCATAGTACAAGATACAGACATGATATCCTATCCAAACACTATTAATATAAATTTTTCTTCTCATTGAATTAAGAGAAAGTAGCTGTATGCTTATCCTATTTTGTATATACAGATACAAAATGGTCCTTCATTTGTATTCCCATTTTTTGTTTAGTTTTGTCAGAGATGGGTATTCCATCGCCATTTAAATATAGTAGGTGTGTGAATTCAGCAAAATAATTCAATATAGTCCAGTAGTCCGTAATAGTAGTGGGTTATCCATAGGACTGGCAATATCAGAAGCTATTGACTTAAGTCTTTTACAGCTCAGCATATTAGTATGGCTTTACTTTTTATACCTCGTTTTTATACTTTTCTGCTGGATAGTTAAGACCAAGATAAAGCAAGACATATATAACAAGAAATGTAACTTTTGTATCTGCCAAGGCCATCCAAATCCCCTCAGGATTTACCCTGAAATCCATGTTATGTCTAAGATGTTTGATATTCAGACAGTGAGGTTAAGCTCAACTGCCTATGTTATAGGGTAAAAATATCATTAAGCTTCTCTTCTGAGGGTTAACAACTTAAATTTGCAGACCAAAAATTAGAGAAAAAGAAGAGCTACAAGGACAGCCAACATTTTGGTCCTAGCCTTTCAAGGTCAGTGAGGACTCAGAACATAGGAGAACCTGTGCTGTAACATCCTGTAACTCAGTGGTGTCCCAAATTTTCTGATCAAGGAGATTATGGGGCCACAGAGGAAAGTGATCAATGATGTAGAGTGTGCCTAAGGAGAGTCACATGGAGAGAAAACTTTCTCTCAGGCTTTCATAGAGAGCAAGATGGTCAGGCAATGACTATGACTCATCCACATGGCTGACACTGATAAAGGGTCTACAAATTGTGGTACACAGAGTACCACAAAACAAAGAGTTTTAAAATAGGTGAAATCTACTCACCATTGTTGCTTATTGATCTGCCTGATAAACTGCAACTGTGGTTATGCAGCATTTTTCAGTTACTTTAATCCTAAAAAGAAAGATAATTAGTAGATTTGTTAAGGAAGATTGGTTTACCCTTCTTTGATAACTGTAACCACTTGTGAGTAAGCCAAGGCCCGAGTACCACTGACCTCATCAGAGCCAGCAGAAGGGAATGATGCTCCTGCAAACCCCGCATACACAAGCGCTTTCTGGCTTCCATGGTTAATGGAAGCCCAGTCCCTTGGAATTTACAGATAATGACAAGACTTGCCAACTTGATGATTAAGCTTCATAAACAAGCAGAGTCCTGGCCGTCTGTTTGCTACAGTACTAGTAGTGGAACGAGTGGATGTATGCTCCCATTTTTAAATGTTACTATAACATTTGTTGATTTAGGTGTATTAATATGTACACTCGTACAAGAGAGCTCAACTCTTTATATTTGTAGTTTTGAAATCACCCACAGTTTCTCTCAATTTTTCTAAGAGTCTCTTTGAAGGTTTCTTTTTGGAATTATGAGCAGCTGTATTGAGAACCCAAAAGAGAGAAGGGCTATATTATTGGTCAATCTATGCAAATTATTCCTAATTCACAGCCCCCTGTCAGCCTTCTTATTTCAGAACCCACACTAAGTTACATAAAAAGATTTTCCTCCAACTTGGAACTCATAGTAAAATTTCTGTAATAAAAAGAATGGTATGTCACTGACAATTTGAGGTAAAAAAAAATCATGACTTTGGAAGGAAAAGCCTACTCAGGTGTGCCCTAGAATGGGAATTTGCTTTTTACCCAGCCTCGGAGGGTGACTATAGACCTCTTGGGACTGCCTGATGTCCCTCTGCTCCTCAGAAGACCAGGAGAGTGGCCAGGGCTTCTGGGAGGAGAGCTAGGTCCCTAGCTTAAGTGTAGCTGAGACTTGCATGGTACAAAGAAGAGCATCTTTCTTGTAAACTCCCTTCATGGCTGAGACTGGAGTTTATATGAAGTACCATGCACAGCGCTTAGCTTTCTCCATGCATTATGTGATTGGGTCTGCTTATTCTTGAAATAATGACCAGGAGCTCAGGAGTCAGACCTGGATTTCTTATGTATAAGTCACATGATCCGTGATGGGTTGTTTGATGTCTTCATCCTTCTTGTCATATGTACAGTTAGACAAATGCGTTACCAAACTCACAGGAATGTTGAGTCTTAAATAAGTTAATGAATATAAATGACATAGAATAGTCAATGTTTACTGTCCTTTCCTTCTTATAGAATTTAAGGCAAAGGTGATGAAGTCACTGGAATTTTCTGCATCTGTTCATTTTGCTTGGGTAAAAGTTTTTTCAACTGAACTGTGACATGGGGAGTCAACCTATCTGCAAGCTGTGATTTACTTTGTCCTGTGGCTTGTGGGTCAGTCCAGAGCCTTGTAAATGATTCAGACTCATTAATCCTGGCCTGGGTGATGGTCACCTTGTGCCTTGTGGCTCAACTTTGTGTGAACCCATCTGCTGATCAACCATCACTCTGCTTATTGACTATATTTTCACTGGTCATTGTGCTTAAGTTTATTTTGAATTTATTCACCTCTATAAGGGAGTAACTAGTAAATTTATGTCATGGGTGACTATCAAGTGGCACAGTTGATATAAAGGTGCTTCTAAAACTGTAGAAAGCCATACAGTTATGTAGTCTTAGGAATACTGACAAAAAGCCTAGTGTAACTGTTTCCCCTAAGAACAAGAAGATTGAGATCCAAAATGGTCATTGCTGTTAGTAGAACTGGCATTTTCATCATGTGTGTGGAGGTGTGTACATAAGTGAGCCTGTGGGCATGCATTTAAACAGCCCAGGGCTGGGGAGATAGCTTGATGGCCTAAGCACCTGCATGGTAAGCACAAGGTCCAGAGTATGATGCTTGGTACCCCATGCTGTGTTGGCCCGGAACCTGGGCATGGTGGTGCATACCTGTAATCCCAGTGCTGAGGAGGTTGAGGCAGGAGGATCACTATGCGTCTTAGCTGCATAAGCAAGACTCTGTACCAAATAAATAAACAAATTTAAAGAAGTGTCTTGATTCAAGAACCGAGATTTTGTTGGAGGGTGAATTATGTATATATATATATTAAACATGCAGGCAAGAAATGTTTGTATTGTTTAGAGAAGAATTGCACAGAGCAAGTAGCAAACAGCAAATACATTTGGAAATTTTGATGTTTTAAATTCAAACATTTTAAATAAAATTTAGATTTTAATTTAGAAATAAGTTTAACAGGAAGAGATCAATAAGGCATGGAGGTTCATGCCTGTAATTCCAGAACTGTAGGAGGTGGAGAAAGAAGGGTCATAAGTTCAAGCCCACTTTGGGTAATTTAGCAACTTAGTGAGACCTTGTTTCAAGAAAAGAAAAAATGACTGAAGACGTAGATCAGTACAAGGGCCCTGAGTGCAATTCCAAGCATGACAAAAGAAGACAACACGATAAAACAGATTAATCCTACCTGGAATTTGAAGGAACATCCTAACGAGAAAGGTGGACTTGAGTGGAGGCCTCAAGAATCAGGAGTACACACAGGGAACAGGAGAGGACTGCAGCCCAGGCCCTCAGAACGAGGCCTGGAAGGTTGAGACAGCAGGCCCTTTATATTGTCATCCTCACCGCTGTTCCACTGCAGATGTGCGAAGGGAGGCTCGGGGAGGCTAAGTGACTGGATTCTGAGTGGGGAAGGTACAGTCAGGCCAGGCCCTCTCATGGCAAGGCTGGAGCTCTCTGTGAAGAGTCACAGCTGCAGTATCTGTGAAGCAAAGCCCCGGAGATGTCGGCTGCTCTAATCACCAGGCTGTGTGGGAAGGTCATGCCTGCTCCTGCTAGCTTTTAAAGTTAAGCAGTTCTGGGACAGTATGCTTCTGATCAGGTAGGGTTAAGTCATTCTTCAAGAATAAGAGAAATGATTTTTTTTCTTCTAGACATCATTACCCCCAAGACTCCATCTGCTTATTTGACAGGGCAAATACTGATTGAGAAGTGAAATGAATAACAAGGGATGTTTGTTTAGTAAAGCATACTTTCCACCTTTTCTCCTGGGTCTGGGTGCACATAAATTTAACCATTAAGTACCGCACCTATATTCTGGATATAAAATATTTATATATTAGATATATATTCATACATATGATCATATACATGAAATCATATTTTAGAGATGCTAGATGCCTTGTCAATATTGCATAGGATAATAATTAAAATGGGAAAAGAATACTTGGTTTATAATATTCATTTTTTAAATGAATATTACAGCAGTATATAGCTGAGTTCTCCTTTTTTACCTATTCTGAAAGTCTCTTTCTTTTAATTCAAGTGTCTTCTCCATTAATATTTAATGTAAATGTTGATATAGATACATTTAAGCCTACTGTTTTACTATTTTTCTTAATTCTGTTTGTTCTCTGTTTCTCCTTTAATGGTTGTCTTTTGATTAATCGATTTTTAAAAAGAATTTCATTTTAAGTTACTTATTAGCTTTTGACTCTACTTGTTACTGTTATTAAATTATTTTTAGAAGGGGCTGGGGAGATGGCTCAGTAGAATAAGTGCTTACCTGGCAAGTGTAAGGGCCTGAGTTCAATCCCTGGTTCTGCAAAAAAAAACAAAAAACAAAACAAAACAAAACAAAACAAAATATATATATATATTTAGTGCTTGTTTCCAGGATTATAATACAATCTTAACTATTCATAGTATATTCAGAATTAATATTTTATGATTGTACATAATATAAAAGACAACCAATTACTCTCTGCCTCCACTGTTTTTGCTATTTTTTCCATCTTTTCCTTGCTCTACCTTTCAGAATGGGTTATTTGCATTGATCTATCTTTGAGTTCATCATCAGTACTCTCTTTTGTTATCTCTGATCTACTGTTAAGCTAATGGAGATGTTTTATTCCTGATACTGTACTTTTTGCTTACAAGTTACACTGATTAATACAATAGCCACCAGCAACATGTGGCCATTCACATCTAAATTAATTAAAATTGAATAAAATGAAATGTTCCAACTCTCAGTTGAGCCAACACACTGCACATGCTTGGTGACTGCATATAACTACTAACATTGACTGAGCAGCAAAGGTAGAAAGGCATTTCTTAATTTCAGAAAGTTTTATGGGGACCTAAAAGCAGAACAAAACAACTAAAAATTGTATTGCGTAGTGCTGCTATGGAATTTCTACTTTGATTCTTCTATATGGTTTGTACTTCTCTGATAGCATTTCCTATTTTTTCATTCTATTACATGTAGTTTTTTTTTTTTTTTTTTTTTTACATCTTTGAGCATGGTTATAACAGATACCTTAAAATCATTGCCAGTGAGCTCCAACAGCTAGGTCACTTTGAGGTTTTGCCTCTGCTGTCTCAAGTGTGGCTCATGTTAATGCAGACAGACAGCATCCTGGACGTGGCACATTATAGGTAACTTGAATTCTTATGTTCCTGCAATGAGTGCTTCAGTCGTGCTCTTAAGCATTTCCAGTAGTCAGTCAACTTGGGTGACCTCAGACTGCATGCTCTCCCTCCCCCATGGTGAGGTACAGCTAGAACCTCAGTGCAGATCTTTGGTCCTTACTGAGGCTGCTTACACTCCACCCAGCAAGTGTGCCATTGAAACATGAGGAGATGTGGGCTTGGCTTCTTCCGGGAGCATGGGCCCCTTCTTTGGACCTTTCCAGGTTTCTGTTCTCACATTATGGCTCTACACCGTGGTGGCAGCTTCTTCTTAGCTCTGGCACAGGCCTTGAGGGACATGGTGTTATTATGGCAGGGGCATATGTGGGAGCAAGGGGTCATGTGATAAGACAGGAAGCTGGCGGGATGTGGGAGTCTGATTGGCTCTTTTTATAATAACTCACTCTTGGGGGAACTAAGCCAGGTCCCAGGACAACTGCACTTAAGCCTGTCCAGGGCAGCACACCCAGTAACAGAGTTGTCTCACACTAACCCCACCTCTTAAAGGTTCCACATCTTTGAATTCTTCCACACTGGGAAGAAAAATCATACCAGACTGCAGCAGAAGTCAAACCAGGTATTTCAGCTCATTGTACAACTCTTCTGGGTGGAAGACCCTTTTGGTTCTCAGGAATGTGCTCCCTCCTGCCACGAGGCACTGTTCCTTGATGCAAATTGGTATAGTCATGAACATCATTTTATATTTTGAGATTTCTGCCCCAAAGAGAAAAATAGCTGTTTTCCTGACAGTGCCCCCTGAGCTGGAAGCTATGATTTTTTACATGTGGAAAACCACCTTGAAATAGCATAGGGACCCAAAACACTGAGGGCATTTCCCTTTGTTGTTCAGGAGGAAATGTAGGGCTCATGGAAAATTGAGTTACCTCCTGTTTTACTCTACAAGTTTTTTAGTGAATATGATTGAATCAGACACAGCAGAACCTCTTGGTTGTTCCCCCACATCTCCTTCACACTGTTGTTTTGACAGCAGGGTGTCATATCTCATGGGCACAGGGTCACCTCACTAGGTGAATCGCCCATCTCCATCTTTATCAGGTTTCTGGTCCAGTACCAGGACAGACTTGCAGGAAGATGGGAGCGCTGCAAAAGCCTAACTGGAGCTTGCCTTCTGGACCTCTGGGGCTTGTACCAGCCACACTTGTGCCCACTCACTAGCTTTCCCTACTGAGATGCAGCTCTGTGGAACAGCCCTCATGCTCTTGGACAGAATGAGAGGTGCTGATGTCTGTCTGTGACTGGCCTTTGTCACAGGCTGACAGGCTGTTGCTGGAGCTGGATGAGTGAACACTATCTCCAGCACCGATCACCGAGCAGGACCCTGTCCTGTGAGCCACTGACCAGAATGTAGAGGTTCATGTGGGAATCAGTGAGAGAGAGCTGACTAGGGCACTGCTTGGTGTTTCTTTCCACCAGTCTGGGTCTCACACTTCCTTCCTTCTATTCTCATCACTCTTATTTTTCTAATCTCAAGCATAGAGGAAGAATAAAGCCATACAGTCCTCCTATTTCCCATATGAGGTGGAAATATTTTTCCATTAAAATTTCTTGTGGGAGGCTTCTAAGTAAAAGTTGAGGCTAGGGCAGCTTTGGCCTCCCCCTACCTCTGAGAACTCCACAGTAAAGGCCTCTTGGTGAGAAGGATTTACAATTGAGACAATGCAGCTTTCACAGCTTTTAATTACACTTGACTCCTGAAGCCTCCTGCTGAAAGTAGCTACCTTGCTGAAAAGGGTCTGGATTTGGGCAGAGGAGAGCCAATCTCTTCCCAGCTGGATGCTGAGTCCGCCCGGTGGCTCCAGCAGTCTGCAACAGCTTCTCTCCCAAGGATGAGACTGTAGGGAGGGAAAGCTGGGACTGTCAGTGTGGAAGCTGATTCCTAAACCTGTGTGCTCAGCGTGACAGAAGTGGTTGTCTTGTGTCCTTTTCTGGTGGGCTCTGTGTTCAACTCCAGGGCTCTGCAACAGCCTCACCCTGGCCTCATGATGTTTCTGCATACTAAGTGGGCCACAAAATGCTTCAGTGATTCTCTGTCAAGGTCAGGATGACTGAAGCTTATTTTGAGCAGTGGCTCCTTGAAGCATAGTCTGGAACTATGGTTGCTTCTGGACCAGGTGCAAAAGTACAAAGGTAGAGTTAGCATATTTCTTCTGTTTTTTGAGCGCTACTTTTTTGTCCTCTTCGTGATCTTTCCCATAGTCTTCTCCTTTATTAAAAATTTATTTGGCACAGGGTCTCACTACGCATCTCAAACTAAGTGATCCTTCTGTTTTCTGCTTCCCCAGCACTGGGATTAAAGGTGTGCACTATCAGGCTCAGTCTTAGTGGCTAGCTCAGTGTACCCTGGAGCAGGGCCGCTATGGCATGTAGTGTCAGGGATCGAACCCTGGTCCCTGTGCTTGCCTAAGCAGGTGCTTAGTCCACTGAGCTATTTTGCTGGCTGTCTGTAGTCCTCTCCTTATCTGTTTTGGTTACTTTCTCCCAACCAATGAGCTCCTGTACTCGTTGAGTTTCAGCTGGTCTCCCTAGGAGAGTGACTCCTGGGCTAAGCCTACTAAGCTCACCTCTATTCTGGTCTCTAGGTTGAGTTTTTAGCTGCCTGCTGAGCCATGCAGGTCACTGAGCTGATGAGCTGTTGCCGGTAGAGTTCCTGTACCCCAGCAGTGTTGCCTGGCTGAGTCTATGTTGTGAGTGCTACCTTGTGCAGTACGGGACTCTTAGCAGCATCCATGGGCTCTACCCACTGGACGCCATAGCAGCTTCAGTGACAGCAATCAGCACATTTGTAGACATTTCCAGGCCTCCCCCAGTTGGGACCTGTTGGGGTCCAGTGACACTTGAAATAAGAACCTATGGAAACTGAGTTAGTTTGGGTGAAAAAAGATGAATTTGATTTTAGAGATTGGACACCAAAGGTGTTGATCAGATATAGGATGGGGAGATTGTAGGGAGGTCTGGGGAAGGAAGAGATGCAGCCATTTGTGTGAAGAAATTGTATAAATGCAGGCAGGACTCTAGGTTAGGGCTCTTCTTAGCTAGCAGGCTCAGCCTCTTAACTTCATTGGGCGTTAGTTTCTCCATGCATGAAAGAAGTTAGCATAGACAGAATGTCAGGCCACATGGCTCTGTGACTCTTCCTCTTTACGTTTAAGCCCACTGACCAATTCCAAAAGTTGGCATCCCCATGGATAGAGTGATTCTCTCTAAAGAGAAGAAAGCAAATGAAGCCAGGCATGTTTTCTGGGAGTGTGCAATTGAGTACCCCAAATTACAGATATTCCAAGGTGATCTTGAGAGGATCATAGCCTTATCTATGGGCTATGGAGAAACACAGCTCCAGAAGCCCTCCTATGGAAATAGGATGCACTAATAGCTCAGGCGTGACTCAAACCCAAACGTCTTCCCTTCCATTCTGTCTTCCTGCTTCCCCTCCTCCCTCCTTCCAGCTCCTTTAATCATCGTTTCCAGCCAGGATCTTCCAGCCTATTGGAAAGATCTGGGAGGCTGGTGATGGATTTGACTGAACAGTGTGTAATATAAAAGGGCAGAGCTGAGCCTGAAGGGACCGGGGGCTGCAGGAGCTCCAATATTGCTTCTTCCAACAGGGCAGTGCTGGGGAGCCCCCCCTGGGATTACTCACACAATATTGCTGCCACCGGTGGGGGTGGGCAGGCATGGGGGAGGGTCTCCGGGAAAGAGCAGATGAGGCCAGGAATAACAACAACAATAATAATGACAATCTTTTAATAATAGTAAAAATAGCAATAATTGTGTTTTCCAGGTTTATTAACTCTGGGAAGTCTGCTTTATTAACTCTCCTGGCTTATTAACTTGGAGAAGTCTTTGCTGGTCACAGCGTATGCCTGAGGCTTGCGGGTGTGTTTGAGTTCATCAGTCTCGGATTCTCAAAGAGGAAAAGGGGCACAGGAGAGAGGGGAGGGGGGAGGCATGGTGATATTTGAAGTAATTAGAAGACTTTATTGAAATCAGATGCAGAGGCAAGAAATGGTAATTAACTGAGAGAAGAGGATGCACTGTTCTCTGTGATCCACTGGCTGTGGGGCTGTCACAGCTAATCCTCACCTTGGGGGCACTGAGTAGCTTGTGGGCAGTCCGTACTGGAAAGAATATATACATACTTTAAGGATAGATTTAAACTGAACAATGCAGGAAAGGAAGCCTATCTGTCTGCATCTGGTCACCATGGCTACAAAATACAAAAGGGAGGGGGGTAGAAAAGAAAAAGAATGGTTTAATCAGAAATTCTAGTTCTGTCCCCGAAGTTACTCACTAGTACAGATAATTCAAGACTAAATAAGGGAGAAAACTGACTATACAGGACTGGGAGGTCAGATAGGGAAGTTTTGGTGAAAATTATGGTAATGAGTAGGTACCTGGGTGCAGCTTCATTATTTCTAAAAACTGACATCCTGGAATAGGGATTAAAAATTGAGTGTGTTGATGTTCTTCTGGGGGGTGCTGTACTATGGCCTTTAGAGAGTTTTGGAAATGAAGATGTGATGCGCGCTTGGGCCTGAGGAGTGGATAGGGCTTCCACAAAGAGGCATAACTCACACGAGGAAGACTACAGCAGTGCTTTAAACTTGAAGGGAGTGAGTCTTTTGTTATGATGTTGGTATAGCAGGCATTTGAGAATCAGTATGGGCAACATTTGTTTATTATTTGTTTACTGTATTTTAGTTCAAAGCAAAAACTTGTTTTCCTAGATGACACTAAGGTCAAATGAGCACAGGATTTGGTGTCCAAAATCAGAGCTTAAAGTACCCTTTAAAATCTGAATTCTCATTTGTGAAAAAGAGGCAAATGATATCTTTGACAGGGTTGACCTAAGATAGCGTGGGACCATGAAATCTGGGTAGAACTCTAAAGAGCATTATATCTTTCAGGCTGAAAACAATTATTGCTAGTATTAATTTGAATTGTTATTTCATGGTTCCAAAGCCCTACAATTCTGTAGCTGCGAGCATTCTTTCTCCCCTGCATCTCCAGTGCTTCTGTGTTTCATCTGCCCTCCCGGAGCTGGACGGCAAGAGCCGCTCTGTCAACATTGACACAGGGATTGCTGTGCGTCTGCATGTGTCCAATCAGTAATTTTACTTGCAGTTTCTTTTGTTGGTGCTTTGAGACGCATGGCCAAAATGCACTGTGGACACGCAAGGGCACTTACATATCATGAGGATTTGCTTCTAATTAGGAGAGTATCACATGGAAAACTGGGCCCTTCCTTAGGGCAGAGCTGCTCTTGGGCTGGTGAAAGGAGGCTTTGATCAGACCTCTGGGGTGAGCTGTGTGTCCTGGGCTGTGATAAAGCTCAGGTACCCAAGATGTCCCCAGGTGGACATTAGCCTTCACATGTGTTGGTCACCTTCTGCAGGTGGACTCTTGGGGAAGGCAGGGCCTGTAATTTCTCCGCTTGTTCAAAGCCCACCCCACTAAAGCTGTGTAAGGCCTGCTGTGTGCCAGCTACTAGTTAGTCTTACTTTAATATGCTTGTCATTCCCACCAGTTTTATCTCTGTTAGCCTCTTGATGTGGTCAAAGATAGACTAGGAGATGATTTAGGTTAAATTTGTACATGTGTGTGCTCATGCGTGCGCACACACGCACACACACACACACACACACACACACACAGAGGGGGTACTAGCTGTTGAATCCAGTTTTACTGGAGACATTTTTATCTGAGGTCTATGTCCTCAGACCATTTCACTTATTTTGCGACAGATTTCTCTAAGCAGCTATGTTGCCCAAACTGAGTCTGAAGTCACCTTAACCTTCCAGAGTGCTGGAATTATAAGTGTGTACTGCTAAACCTGCCTGTAAGCCATCTCCTAGGTTCTTCCATTCAGACTTTTGTCTACTCAGCAAATATTGGTATTCCTGGAGTTGGGTCTGTAGGATGTGAGAAAAGAAGTAATAAGATGTTTCATAACCAAGGAGTTGAAATCACAGGCGTGAACATATTGGGAACAGTGGCAGTGACACAGGCAATGTGACGCAGCATGAATGGTGGGGGTCATCATGAAGGAGCGAAGTCTCTACAGTGGGCTGAGGAGTAGATCAGGGAAGGTTTGCTGGAGAAGATGAGCGAGGGCTGATTATGAATAGTGAGTTACGGTCACATGGGGGGGGGTGAGACAGCAGGCTCGCACTGTTTGGGATGTGGACGTCCTCAGGTTCAGGAGCCCTGGTGTGGATGACGCTGCCTTTAATGTGGGTGTCATGCTTTATGGTACACAATCATCTTTATCTTTTGCATGTTTTTTGTTATTAAAACGGCTTTTAGGGTGGACTAGCAGGTATTTTTACTCTGGCACAAATTAGAATATGTACATGGAATTGGATTTTGTTTTCCCATTTTGACACCGTTTGGAGAAGTTGCCTTACCCAGGTGAGACAGCTATTAAGTAAGTGGCCTGACCTGGGATTAGAGCTGGGCTTTTTGATTCTGTCTGAGACAGTTATTCCGTAGTAGAGGAAGAGGGCAGAGCATTTGATAGAATGGTGTTTGGAATTAGTAAGTTGTATTTGAGTCTAAGGGATATAGCAAGAGCATATTGGATTAGGACAGAATTAAAAATTAGGAAAGCCAAGGCTAGAAACAAGGATTTTCATAATCTAGGTACTTAAAAACCATAGTGCATTGATTGTATTGACATAAAAGAAATTTAGCCTGTGATTCACTATTTGAACAATTTTAAAGGGTATAATTTAGCGACTTCTGCGCTGTTCATTTTGTACGATGACACCCCTATCTGATTTCAGAATCTTTCCCTTGTGCAGGAAGGAAACCCCATTCCTACGAAGGAGGTGCCCGCTCCTCTTCCCTGAGCCCTAGTACTCTGATTTCTGTTTCTATGGATTTGTCCGGATATTTTATATAATTTGAATCATACACTACATGACCTGTAAAGTATGGCTTCTCTGACTTGGCCTCATATTTTCAAAGCTCCCTCCATGCGGTGCCATGTGTCAGTGTTTCGTTTCTTTTGTATAGTCCAATCATATTCTACTGTGTGTGCTGCGTTGTGTTATTTTCTTATCTGTTAATGCAAATTCAGATGTTCCTGTCTTTTGGTTATAATGAATAATGCTGCTATAAACATTCTCACATGAGTTGTGTTTTAGGATTGGTTTGCAATTTTCTTGAGTATACCTAAGAATGGGATTGCTTGGTCACAGGACGATTCAATGTTTAACTTTTGGAGGAACCCTCAAACTTTTCTCGTGGCAGCTGCACCATTGTTTCTTCTCACTAACAATGTACAAGGGCTTTGTTTTTTTTTTTTTTTTTTTTTCTCCACACTTACCAACACTTATTTTCTATTTTTTTTTTTGGATTTTTGCCAACATAGTATGTGTGAAGTGGTATTTCATTGTCGTTTTGATTTGCATTTCTCCAATGACTAATGATGTTGAACATCTTTTCATATGCTTATTAGCCATTTATATGCCATCTATGAAGACATATCTATTCAAGCCTCTTTTCCATTTTTTAATTTGTGTATGTGTGTTCATCCTTTTTTGCTGATTGAATTACAGACACTCTTATCAGTTATATGATTTACAAATATTTTTCTCCCATTTTCTGGGTTGCCTTTATATTTTCCTGGTTGCATTTTAGATGAACAGTGCAACTCGTTATTCTGTGAGCTTAATTTACCTATTTTTATGTTCCTGTATGTTTGATGTTACATTCAATAACCTGTTACTAAGAGCATGCAGACTTATTTTTTTATGAGTCTGATTAATTTTAGATTTTACAAGGAGGTCTTTTATTCTTCTTGAATTAAATTTTGTGAGTGATATGACTTTTAGGCATGGTGGTACTTGACCAGAGAAGTTGCTTAGTGGTAAACACTAGGAAGATTATTCTAGCGGTTGTTCTTAGAATGAAATACAAAAACTGAGAAAAACAAAGAGGCTAATCTGGAGGAGAAAGGAATAAAACAGAGTTTATTTTTAAACAGCTTCATTGAGATATAATTTCTATATCATAAGATCACTCTTTTAAAGTATCTAAGCTGAATGAATTTTAGAATATGCAGAGGTAAGGGACCAACGTCTCAATTTTCCTTTTTCCTTTTAGAACAATGTTGTTGCCCCTAAAAGAATGCCTGTATGTATTTGCCATCACTGTCTGTTGACACAAAGCCTCATACAAACTCGGTGTCTTCCTTTCTCTCATTCTTTCTAGTTCCTTATATAATATCCTTCAAGAATCCCATTCTGAGACTCTTAGGCTAGAGCAAGCAAATACAGGGGAGGGAGCTGCACAGGAGGGAATGGGGGAATGGATATGATCAAACTATCTCAAATGCGTGCGTGAAGATGTTACACGGCAACCAAATATTTTATGCAGTTAATGTGAATGAATAAAACATACTTAAAAGGATTTTCATCTCACCCCTTGATTTTTTTTTTTTTTGAGAAATAAACAGGTTGCAGCACCTGTCCTTAATCTGTGTTCAGTATCTTGGCCAACAACAACACAGGGTGTGCTGAAGACCTCAGCATGCCAAGACGTCTACTTGTTAACTATATCATAACAAGTTATATAGGTTATACAGTGTGCGTACATCGATTATGACGGGTGGGAAATCCTCTCTGTATTTGCTGTCACCCATCATAATTAATCATAATTAAAAAATTCCCAGAGATTTGGAGGTAGAGATTGTACTATTGTAATGTCTGTATAACCCCCACCCCCCAAAGCTGGAATACATATGGTTGAATATTACATTGTTTTAATGGTCAAACACTAACTACTTACTGAGGAATACTTGGAAAATACTCAAAATTCCATATAAAGAAAATGAAAATTACTTACATTCTCATCCTTTACCACTTGTCCTCTTAGTATTTTGATGTTTTTCTTTCAGGGTTTTTTTTTTTTTTGCCTTTTATTACTGTGTGTATATGTAATATGCACATAGTAATACACACTGTGCATATGCCTACTCTCCTGCTTTTTACCTGTTCATACTGTGTGCACATTTTTATGACCATCTATTTTTATTTAACACTGTGTTGTGAACTCATGTCATTCATTTTGAAAATATGATATTAATAATTATGAAACCTTGTCGCAAGACAACTCATTTAACCATATGCATTGTCATAACTAACACTTAGGTGACCTTGAAGGAATTCCACAAACTGTGCATTTTGTGTGGGCAAGTTTTCACTTCCTTTGGGTAAATACCAAGGAATGTGGTAAGGGTGTGTTTAGTTTTGTAAGAAACCGCCAAACTCTCTTCCCAAGGAGCTCTATGATTTTGTAGGCTTGCAACATCTCATGCATATATAAAATAAATATTTTATTACACCTTTGGTTATATCCTTAGATGGCTACAGGGAAGCTTATGGTGTGACCCATGCTCACATTTAAAGAAATTCGTGATAGCTGTTACTAATTTGCTGGCCAGCAAATCTCTCCAGCTTGCCCTTCATGAATGCTGTGTGAAGGTGATGTGCTCTTTTCATGGGCCTCTCATCCACCAGGATGGTTAGGCCAGAGTTAGTCCCAGCACAGATTTCCCCTGCTCTTGGGCGCATGTGGCCCCCTGACCACCATGTCCCACCAGAGTGGGACGCTCACTGCGACTGGTGAGGCCACACTGGCACAGCATAACCACTCCAAGTCTGTAGTTTACAAGAGGGTTCCTGTGGTTGTTCTGCACTCTGTGGCTTTAGACAAACATAAAAGGATGTTTCCATTGTCACTGTATTACACAGAGAGTGTCGCTTCTTTCACGACCCTAGAAGTCCTCTGTGTGCTGCTTCTTCCTCCTTCTCTCCCCTCCAGCCTGGGCAACCTCTGAGCTTCCCACAGGATTTCCTTGGCTTTCCCTTTTCCAGAAGGTAACTTAGGTGGAGTTGAATGGACAAGGCCTGCTCAGGTGGACTGGGGGACTTAGTTAAGTGCATCTGTGTTTCATTCCTCCATGCCTTCTCATGCCTGATGGCTCATTTCTTTTTATTGCTCAGTAGTACTCATCAGCTGGTGATAGCATAGCTTATCCAGTTATCTACTGTAGAGCGTCTTGGTTGCTAGGTCTGGGTAGTTATGAATAAAGCTGCTAAAATATGCATGCACAGTGTTTTTGGACTTAGGTTTTCAGTTCCTCTGGGTAAACACCAAGGAACACGATTCCTTGATTGTATGGGAAGAGTGCATGTAGTCTTGTAAGAAACTGTCTTCCGAGCGGCAGTGACATTTTCACACACTGGCCTGCATTTGGTGGTGTCAGTGTTTCAGGTTTTGGCCAACCTAAGGGGTGTGTGGTTAATATTCTCACGTTGTTTTCTATCTACCATTTTATTTATAAGCATGTTTGGTTTGGTAGTGTTAAATTTCAGTTTTTTCCAGTGGATATACATTTAAGTAATTTTTCAAATGTTTGCTAATCACTTGTACTTTACTGTGGTGTATTTTTTTTTCCCATTTATTTCCATTAGCGTATACACATTAACCATTTATCACATTTATTGGGTATTTTTTCTCAGTTTTTCTGTTGCTTTATAATTCTTGTTATATATGCAATTTATTTTTCTATGTATAACACTTTTACAGTGCTAGGTTTCATTGTTACATTTTCATACATATACTTAACATACTTTGAGCATGTCCACCTGCCGTTTCCCTTCCCTGTAGCCCTATGCATTTTATTTTGTAGTTAAATGTTAATTTTCTTTTTACTCCTGACATGTATGTCAATTAATCAGTAAACATATATTTTCTAATGCCCTTCCTCATTGCAGGAGCTGTGTCAAACACATGAGAAATAAGAGTGAAAATAGATGTGGTCCCTGCTTTCCTGGACTTTGGCCTTCCTGAGATTTCCTATGGTATCTTTTTGTTTCTAAAGTTTCATTTTTTCACATTGAACTTCTTCATCCATCTAGAATTATGATTCTGTACTGCCTAGTAAAGAAATAACTTTATTTTTCTTCAGTATACAATTTACCTTTCTGGATTAGTTCTCTGTCCATCTCTGCTGCTTACCATATCCTGCTATGTAGGCCTCAAGGGGAGCTTCCAGACGACCTAAATTGTTCATCGACAAGTGCACCAGTTCTAGGTCTCCAGGCCCATGTAGTTAGAACTCTGACTGCTTTGTGTAACACGTGTTACACTATCTCAATAGAGAAAGACCTCATTTGGCAACCTTTTTTTTTTTTTTTTTTTTTTTTTTTTTTTAATAATGAAGATGTTTTTCTCTCTTTCTCTCATCCATCCTTCCTTCCACTTTTCCCTTTTTCCATTTTGGCAAATTAGAGGAAAGATATGATGGAAAGTTTGACTGGATTTATCTGATTTCCTTATAAGTGGAGCTTCTCTTCAGAACACATCTTTCCATTCATTTAAATCTCAGTTTATTCTCCTAGTGATGTTTTCATCATAAGGACCCCACCTATTCCTTTTTAAGGTTATTCTCTGATACTGTATATTTTGTTGCCCTATAAGTGAAATCTACCATTTTCTGTCATATATTTTATTACTAACAGCACAAAATGTTATCAATTTTTACATATTGTGTTTCTATGTTTTATGGCACCTATTCACTTTGAGTCCTTCATGGATTCTATTGGTTCTATTCGTTTGCCAAAAATGGCTGCTCTATGTCAGTCTTATTTTAAGACAGAACTTCTAAAGTATTTAAATAGTGGGGGTTATAGAAAACATTCTTATCTTTCTCCTTCATTTACAGGGAAAATGCCTTTTGATGTTTTAAGTATAATGTTGGCTCTGGGTTTAAGACTGACATTCTTTATCATGTTAAGGCATCTCTCTGCGTCCTACGAAGGGGTGGACTGATGTTGGTGTACAGGTTCATGTAAGAAGGGGAGTGTAAGGGTGGAGGGAGGAGCTGAGGGCCTCAGCTGAAATGCTTGCGGTTTCGAGTTAGATTACCCAGTGTACCAAGGTTTACACAAAAGAGAAGTTAGCTCATTTCTTCATTATGGGAAATCTGGTGATGAGTAGAACAGGGGCGGTGTGGGGCTCCCAGGTGCCATGAGCAGTCCTGGTTCTTTCTGATGGTCTCCTCTGCATCCTAGTACATAGGCCTTTTTCCTCTCAGCTACAGAAAGACTGCAGCACTAGCCTCTGTACCACCATTCAGGCAGGGAGAAGAGGTTAGGGTGAAGAGGTGAAGGGTAGATGGCCCAGAAGTTACACCAGCTCAGTTTGTTTCCTTAAGAAAGCCTCTGGAGAGGCACCCTGGAACTTCCATTTCTGTCTCATTGGGTCAGGCTGGCAGTTTCCATGGCTGGGTACGTGTGAGAAAGAGGATCTGAGGAGGTGAGGAGGGTGAAGCCAACAGCATTGCCTCAGCTTGCAAGCACATGGCTCCGAACGTCACAGGACAGAAAGGCTAGAATGCCCTCCCAGGGCTCTAACCCAGGGCTGGCTGATTGTGTTTGGAATCTTTCTGTTCTTTGACCTGCATCTCCATGAGCGAGGAGCTGCGCCCACAGGGTGCTATCTGTCTTGTCTACCTGGCATGGTGCTTGTGAAGTGAGAGGAAATGAAATCTTGAAGGTAATCCTATTTTCATTTCTTTTTTTGCATTGGGGTAATTTGCTTTTGGTTAATGAGTAAACTGCTCTTTCCTCTTGATTTTTATGGTGTTATTATTAAATTACTTTTGCCTGAGCAGAACTACAAGGTGAGCAGGATGTCAAAAAAGGTAGCAAGGACAGCTGTTGGCAATAGGGATGATCCCTTTGAAAAGGACAGAAAAGAGCCAGAAAGCCATCTCCGCTTCTCCCTGACCAGGGGAAAGAGGAAAGAAGAACATGTTTCAAAGTGGTTTAGTGCTTCTCCTCAGTCTGTTTCGATTCCTTCTCTGCCTTTGATTCACTTCTCTGGGGGAAGAGAAGTGCCTTACTTCAAAGTTTTATTGAGAAAAACACCCTGAATCATATTGCTTTTGTGGCAACTATTAATTGCTTCCTGAATTTATACAGCAAAAATAAAATAGGTTGCCAGAGAGTGAATTATCCAGTGGATAAATGATGGGCCATTAATGTAGCCTTGACCCTAAACCCAGAGGATGACGTGAGATCCGAGAGAGCACTCAAGAAATTTACCAGAACCCACTGCAGCTGGAGGTGATGTGTTTTAAATCCCCCTGTAATGCAATGAAGGGAATCAAATTAGATAATAGTTTGCAGAAATCTTTTGGGCCTGGAGCCCTGCTCAGAAGGATTTTATCCTCTTATATTGTCATGCTTCATATTTGAGGACTGTACCTGCGTCACAGTATACAGAATGGTACCTAGAGTAGCTTATATTTTCCTCACATGGTAAAAGCTGGCACATCTGAAATGCCCCAGTCATTTTAAATAGTTGTTTTGAATTAATCAGAGAACAGCAATTCTATCTTATTTTGATGCTCAAGAGTCTAACTACAGTAATGGGAGAGGCAAATTCAGATCACAAATTGTTCTTCATCAATTTCTCACCTAAAAGTATCCAGGGTACCATTGCCCATGTAGTCCATAGTTAGAATAATTGGAATGGTACTAACTTTGTTTGTGGATGGTTGCATCGCTATGGGATTAAAAAAAAAAACAAACTAGAACTGGAACTAAGCAGTTTCCTGTCTCTGCTCTCCTCACTTGGACTAGGTTTGCTAAATTCAGAGCATCTGTCTGATGAGCAGAGCTACAGATATGGACTGCAAGCTCACTGTGCTGAGTGTGTGAGGTAGCTGCTCTGAAGGAGGGTTGGTGCAGAGAGGCAGGAAGGAGACCTCACTTTATTCTGAGCCACAAAGGTATTTATACACAATGAAGTACCATTCTGCTATGAAGAAGGGTCCAGTGGAGTAATTTGCTAGACAATGGATGCTGTTGGAGACCACAATGTTAAGTGAAATAGATACACAAACTTAAATGTCACAGCTGTTGTTATATGATAAAACTAAGAAGTAAATGAAGAGCACAATAGAAGATAGATCATTGGAAACAGGGCGATCGATCTTTTGCTAAAGGAAAAAGATCCCAGAGATGGGGACAAGTAAGGGAGTAATAAGTAATAAATTCCATTATGTGCATACACCAACTCCTCAGGATGGGTGTGATCTTTATGTACAGCAAATGTGTACTGATAAAATGAACATAAAGAACTATTTTGATTCCCTAAATATGCAGGGCACTTTGTTTATTGGAAAACTCTTCCTTTGAGGTTTTCAAGGCCATTCTCACAGAGCCAGCTCCTGACTGATAAGGTCTGTCCAACAGAAGGGAGGCCTGGATTTCATGGAGGTAGAGGCTTTGCCTGGCCTGGCTGCACCTGGGAATCAGTGGGGCAGGGCATCGTAGTGCCAGCTGCCAGCTTTCCCTGGCATCTCCTTCTTTCGACCTCAGTCTTGGCTGCCTTGATATCCTGAATTGATTCAAAACACTTACCTTTCAAGGCCATGTTGGGGCAGAGCTAGAAGCTGTGTGGTTGGAAGGAAGGAAAGAAGGAAGGAAGGAGAGGTGAGGAGAGGAGAGGAGAGGAGGGAGAAAGAGATGCAGCGTGGGGTTGTCAGGAGCTGGCTTTTTCATTAGATGGCACTTGGGCACAGCATTCGCTGTATTTTTGACCACACTTCTTAAAGACCCTCATGGAAGATGACTTCCAGAACTGCCCCAGAAAGTGCCAAGGATCCTGGGATAAGTAGACCTCAAGTGAGGGTATTCTGAGGAGGATACATGACCATGCATCTTTTACTGTAATAAGCTTTAAATGTTTAAACATTCACCATATATGACTTGCACAAAAGACAGAGAATTGCCAACTGTGCCACACAGCCTTCTATTGACAAGTGATGTGCCCATATGTCCACTGTGACTCCAAGGATATGGATTGGGAGGGAGGTGTCCGTGACTCTGGCAGTGGACTGCCGAGACCCTGAAGGGTCTGCCTCTCAGGGCTCTGTCTGGAATTCTGCTCCAGAGAAGGAGCCTCTGGGCCTCTAAGACGTCCGTGTTTAGGACCTTTGGCTGAAAACCCTTGCCATGGGGAGGGTGCTCCCTGGACATCCACACTAAGTTGCTAGAGTCGAGCTTCTAGAGAGGGATGGAGGTATTTGGTGGGTCGCTTGTGTCTGGAGCTCTGGGCCTCTCCAGAGCCTTCTGGTGCCTCCTGCAGAGTTATGAGGCGTCTGCTGCTACTCAGAGGTGGCTGATGGATCTCCCACACGAGCAGAAGCTCTGTGCTCTAGAGACTCACGTGGAGTCAGGGTGACAGGGATTTACTTTTACAGTGTTGGATTAAGGGCCAAGTACAACATGACTTGGATAATTTTCACTTTGCTGGCTCCTTAGCTACAAGTAATTTATTCTAACCTTCTTCCATAATGCCAATTACAGCTGTTAGCACGTGCTTCAAAGCCAGTATTCAAAGTACAAGGTTATGGTCAAGATTTCTGAAGTTCCTGTGCTGCTGTCCCAGGGGCTTTCAGCCAAGACTGGAGGGGCTGGAGATGAAAGGACGGGCGTCTTTCTCACTCCCTTCCTTACTGGGGCTGTGGAGGGGGTGCTGAGGGCAGTGGGGAAGCCAGCCCAGAAAGGGGCGTGCGGAAGTTGTGGGGTGGTCTGGGGTGCCGTCCCCTTTTTGAACATGAGTCTGTGGGCTGTTAGGGCAGCTTTCATTACGTAGGTCAGAAAGAAAAAGATAAAGGAGTGCATGCAGAATTTCACTAAACAAAATAATAGAAATTTCACAATGGTTGTCATGTTGTGTATAGTTGTCTTCAAATTTGTTGTTTAGATTACCAGATCTAAGCAAGCCAAACTGGTCAAAAAGAATTATAAAAAATTTAAAAAAAGAAAAAAAAATTAAGCATTAATCAATTCTTTGTGTTGTTTGATTCTTTTTTTCTTTTGCTTTCTCTTATTCTCTTTAAAACGTTGAAACACAACAGAAAAAAAAAAAGAAAAAGAAGGAAGTTGAATTTATTGATAAGTGCATCCTGCTGGACATGTCCAGAGTCAGAAATGGTACTTTAGCTCTTCTTTCCCTCCTTCTCTCCCTCCCTCTCTTTCTCCC
>PVKA01006378.1:0-53408 GCA_004027165.1 Ctenomys sociabilis
CTCAGCAACAAGAGAAAAGTAACCAAGATGTCATAAAGAATCACAACCGGGAGATAGTCCAGTGGTACAAGCACCTACCTGGCATGCGTAAGGCCCTTGAGTTTGATTCCCAGTATAAAAAAAAAAAAAAAAAAATCACAGAGATATAGGATATGATGTTCCAGACACAAAGAAAAAGAGAAACATAGGAAGGAAAGAGAAGAATGAAAAATGAAAGGAGCAACAAAAATCTACAATAGGATACAGGTACATAATAAGAATAGCAAAGTCACCGGGCATGGTGGTGCACACCTCCAATCCCAGCACTCAGGAGGCTCTTGTTGCAAGTTCGAGACCAGCCTGAGCTACAACATGAGTCAGGGCCAGCCTGACCTGCACAGCAAGGCCCTGGCTCAAAAAGTCCTAGGGTGATAGAGAGGAAGTCAAACCTCTGACTTTCATTTAGAGACAGCACCTCGCTCTGAGGCAAGGCTGGGGGTCCCCTGCTGCCTCCTCCAATCGCCAAGGAAAGCAGCAATTACCAATGAACGACCTGCTATCAATGGGTGAAGGAAGCACGCAACACTCAGCAAATGCTCACATCAAACTTCATGAGAAGTGAATGGGGTTAGTGGTCTGGCGCCCACCTCGGCGTCGGGAGCCTTTGTACACATAAGATACCTAAGTTTCCAGCCCTAGTTAAAAACTAGAATCACCTGAGACCTTCCATATCCAGGCCAGCCAAATCAGGACTGCAAGACAGTGGGGTGGCGAGGAGCGGCCCGGGGACCAGTATTTTTTCAAAGCCCTATCTAGCACCCCCACATGGAAGCTCACGCCCCTAGGCTGCCCTGATGGGTTTTTGTCCACAACAGGAGAAGATTGAGGAGAATCCAGACACCAAGAAAACAAACTTTCAAACAAGCAAGACAACCTCAAACTCACATCCGTCCCAGCCTCAACAAAGCCTCAGGCTGCCTCTGTCCTGTCACAGTGCCTCGGTTTCCCCACCAGTCAAGCAGCACACACAGACAACATGGCTTTGAAGAACGTGGCACCATATGGAAGACAGGAGTAGGAAAGAGGCAGCACCGTCCTGAAGCGCATCCACGGACTGTTAGCGACACTCACACAGGGACTGTGAAGAGCTTCCTGTCGGGGGTGGGGGGTCAAGACCTAGGATCAGGGGTCAGGTCCGTGGTCTAGGAGAAAAAAACCATGAACAGCTGGCTCTGGAACGAGGGCCTTTTATCACCAAGCTGGACCCAGGCTCAGTCTTCAAGGCTGAGGCTCAGCTGCAGGGCATCAGAACTTGGTCACCCCTCACTGAGAACCTGAGTCTCCTCAGCAGCACCTGCCCTAGTGGCAGGGGCCTGGTCACTGTGCCAGTCCACTGACACGCGGAAGGACCACCTACCCAGCCCGGGCCGTGAGCATCTTTCGAAGATGGTTGCAACATGACTAGGAAGCCGCTGCTTCTGCCTGGCATCGGCTTAAGGCTGTTGGGTGCAAGGGGAAACCTCTGTGGATACCACCACACCTAGCCATAGGGCAAGGCTGTGGGAAGCAGGACTGCAGAAAGCTAGCAGCACACAGGCAGCACAGAGCAACAGAGCGTGCACTTTAGGAGTAAGTGGTTCCTAGGGCCGGCCCAATAGCTCAGCAGACTAAAGCGCCGGCTTAGGCGGAGCGCAGGACTGGAGTTCGATCCCCATCGTGCTGGCCAGCCCTGCCCCCGGGGCCCACTGAGAGGTGAATGAGACTGGGCCTGGTGGTGTGTGCCTGTAATCCCAGCACTTGGGAGGCTGAAAACAGGAGAATCTCTACAGGCCTGATCTGTGTAGTGAGACCCTGTAGATACTGTACTAAATACATTAAAAATAAAAAAATAAGAGAGCAGTAGCCACTCTGCCCGAGTGAGCCCACTCCTGCTTCTGCAGCTGGAGCTCCCAAGGCCTGCGATCCTCACATTCTGCAGCAGCTACACAACCCATCCCGCTGTGCTTGCCACAGAAGAAATGTGTGCATTCTCCATCACTGCTAAGGGCCGTTCTGCTTGGGTGTTCTTACCCTCGCCTCTGCCAGATGGCACATGCTGGGAGGAAAGCACTGCACTGGAGTCCTGGAGTCTAGCACAGGGCGCCGCACACAGTAAATGTTCAGTGAGTCCGTGATGACCGAGCAGGCACCCACACTCCCTCGCTCGACTGAGGTCTTACACTCAGCATGCCCTTCTTCCCCCTGAGCAGCGCTGCCTCAACCACAGCTTGGGGAAATTTTTCAAGCCTTCTATTCACACCGGTGCTTCCAGGTTTCTAATTTGCAAAATGTTCTCCAAAGATGCAAGCACAAAGTAACCCAACAAAGAGAACAGGATTCACAGATGGCCTGTAAAGCTACAGATGCTGGGACTGGGGAGATGGCTGAGTGGAATAAGCGCTTCCCTGGCAAGCGCAAGGGCCTGAGTTCAATCCCAGGTTCCGCAAAGCAAGCAAGCAAGCAAGCTACAGATGCCGCAGCTGTGCATCTATCCACAAAAGAGGTTAAAAAAAAAATCCGAAAATCTGATGGGTGTTTGTATTTGTGATCGCCTGGCTTTGTGCCCTTTTGGGTACCCCATCTGTCATCAGCGTCCCCTAAGTCATGTGTGTCTGCAAGAGGAGGTATAGGACTCACAGTTGCTTGCCAGGGTTGAGGGATCCCCGATCTATCTCTCTGTCAAACTCAGTCCGGATGTCTTCTAAGGACCCGTCGTCCCCAAAGGCTCCCCACTCCGTGTTAATACACATCCTCCCCTCATCTCCTTCCACCATGTCGATGTGCCTCAGTTCCTCCATGTAGCAAGCGTTGGTGCCGGTGCCTGGAAGAGACAATGTGGGAGGCTGTGGCCACACAACAGGGAGGCGACGCGAGTCTCAAGACGTCCCTGGAGGATGGGCAGAAGTGGGGGGCCATTACCAATGATCAGGCCGACTTCACAGTGCTGGTCATCGTAGCCACAGGTCATCATGGTCCCTACCGTGTCATTCACCACAGCTACAATGTTGGCGTCGTAGTCCTAGGGTTAGATAATGAGGGGTCAGGGACCGTTCTCGTGGGAGCAGAGACCAGCCTCAACCTCAGCTTGGCAGGAGCGATCTGTCCTGCCAGCCACCACTGCCCTGTGGGGGTGCCTGCTTCACAGCTGTCGGGACTCAAGTTAATTGGATTAGAGAGTGGAGATTACGTTATGGAAGTGCACAGGCCCCTTAATTACCCGACTCAGGATCGTCAGGGAGTAGAGTCTGCTCCGGGAGCACATTCCTCCACGGACCTCCACCTGTGGCATCTGTGTGCCAAACGCAAGGCAGCTTCTCCGCCCCTGTTCTAACCTCAGCAGCTGTGTCTGGGACACAGGATCCCCAAAGCCAGGAGGATCCCCACCCAAGGCTGTGCACCTGCATCTCTCCCCTACCAGGGTCCTCAGCGCTTTTAGACTTGGCTCCCCAGCTCCGATTCCCACCTCTACACGCGCAGCCCTGGAGAGATTACCCCTCGCTTCTTGATGGCTCTATTCAGTAGCTTGACCACATCCGTTCCCTCCACACCACTGGCTTTGAATCGCTTTGTCCAGGTGATGAGGATGGCCTGCAAAGGATGGCAGAAGGTGGGACCGGGTAGGGGCCTCACACACCCTAGGCCCTGGGAACTGCTCTGGAGGAAGAAAAGGCCCACAGGGGATTGGGGGTGGGTCACAGCTATCTCATCTGTCCCACAGTGGATCTCTTAGGCCGCCAACAGGGGGAAAGAAGTGGGCTTAAAATCTTCAGCTTACACTAGAGTAACCCTAACCCTAAGCAGGCCTGCACAGCCCACATAAACCCAACTGAATGTCAGCTCTGTGGCCTGATCCCCATCTATAAATAATCAAGAGAAACCCCACCAGGACCTGACCACTTTCCTTACTTTCCAGCCAGGGATCAGCTCCAAAGAAAGAAAGCCAAGGCCATGTGGGAAAGAAACAGAATACTAAGAGACTCCTGAGCCTTAGTCTCACAAGAACTAGGCCTTGGAATTTAAAGCACCACTGTAGCCAGGAGTGGGAGGTAGCGCACGTCTCTAACCTCAGCTTCTCAAGTGGCTGAGGCAGGGGAAGCTTAGGTTCAAACCCAGTCCGGACAACTTAAAAGACAAATTTAAAAAAGAAAAAAATAAGAGTCCAACCTCCAGTACCAAACACAAGGAACTTCTGTAAGCAGGGGCCCACTCCTGTTTGCAAATTAATGAAGAAATGTCAACAGAGATAGAGACCCAGCATAGTAATTGTTCACTTGAGAACACGGAGGGGGAGTTGTATTATACATTGCTTTTGTATTTAAAAAAAAAAAGCTAATTTATACTTGACTTCTTTTCCCCTCCAAGCAGCTATAGACGCAATGGTTGAGGAGCTGGGCTGTTGGGAAGCTGGGCATCTGTCCAGGTCCTGCAGGACCCCAGAGGAACACAGGGATGAGGTCCCACCTGGATGGCTGAGAAGGCGCAGGCCAGATGCTGCCCGGGGGACAGAGTCCTTGGGTAGTTGGTGGTTCTTTCCTCAGGAGCAATCGGCCCAAGCCTGGTGTCGTAAAAGTCCCTGGACTCTTTTCCCTCCCTTTGAACATCACCCCAAAAGCCTCAGGGAACATGGGGTGGGAAGAAAGTAGGAGCAGGAACCTGGAGACCTGGCCTCTTTTCCATCCTCCTGCTCATCATCCCCTTGGGACTGCTCGCTTCTCCCTCTGAGGCCTGCTCTGCTCTTCTAAAACATGGAGGCAGGTCTAGATCTCTACAGCCCTGGAGCCCCAGCTTGCTGGTCAGGTGAGAGACTCTCTTGGAACACATTGGCTCCCTAGGAGGCAGCCTGGCCGAGCCTGGGAAGCCTTCCCAAGAGGGGGGTCCAGGCTGGCAGGAGGCCCCACCTCTGTCTCTCCACCACAACACCTTCACAGCACATCTGCTCCTCCCGCAGGCTCACAAGACCACTGACTTGTGTATGCAAGGCACGTCTCTCCACACAGAGAAAGGCCACTACTTCTGCTGTACGCTTGCAGCCCTCTGAGGCCCCCTTGCTAAATGGATGAACAAATAAACAAATGACGAACAGGAAGCTGGGGGTGACAAGTCACCTAAGAGGTCAACAAGGAAACCCAGGGCTTCTCTGGGGCTGGAGCCAATGGCCAGACTCTTTTTTTTTTTTGGCGGAACCAGGGATTGAACTCAGGCTTGCCAGACAAGCGTTTATTCCACTGAGCCGTCTCCCCAGCCCCTCTGCAAATATTTCTAAAAATATCTAACTTCATAGCTGCCCTAGGAGCGAGAGGGGGAAAGTGGTCAGGAAGAAAAGACCACCCCAGAATATCCTTACCTCGTCTATTTTGGATTGCCGGCACGGGAAGGAAAATGTGAAGCCCACAGGTAGCTTCTTGCTTTTGATATCCCGTTTGTCCATGAAGTCCCCCAGGCACTCCGCAACATGATCGAAAAGCTGCAAGGAACAGCAAAGAGCAGGTAGGTGGAACAGAGGGGACTTGGCTTCTTTTGGGAAAAGGTCACCAATTTCCTCCTTCACGTGTCCTGGAGGGGTGGTGTCACAACGGGCCACTTGGGGGCCAGCAGAGCCCTTAGGAAGGACCTCAATCTCTCAGGAGGAACTGGCTGCACAGTAGGCACTCCGTATGTGTCACCAGGGAAACTGAGGACATTTAGAAATGACAGGAAATCGCGTCGTCCTTCCACAACCCTCCGGCCATGGGCGGCTGACAATACCAGGTCGAGTGGCCCTCACCTGAGTGGGACAGAACCGTAGGGGCACTATATTTTTACTTTTTATAGAAGGGCAAACACACATCAACAATTATACACAGCCTAGCTGTAGAGGACCCAGGCTCTCACGGGCCCCACTTGCCACGTCCCCAGCACCCAACATGGGGCGGCTGCAGCCAGTGGCAGAGTATCCTTAGCACACGCAATGCCCTGGACCTGACCCCCAACGTCAACAACAGAAAGCTCAGGTGCCACCCTTGTGCTGCTGTGGTTGCCCGCTCTGCCACTCCGCCTGCTAGCACCCCAGGCAGCGTGGCCTGGTTGTGAGCTAATCATAAACAGAAGCGAGGCAGGTGTGCTCTGTGACGTGCACAGGACTCAGCCCTGCTGCTGCGGCTTGGGGACTCTTGCCGCCTCCTGTGCCTACTCCACATAACGCGAGAATCCACTAGGAAAACTCCAGAGCACTTCTTCCTGGGCTTCTGCTTGCTTTCTGCTAGGAATTAGAAGCTCATCTTTCAGGTAAACATTCATTTATTTAGTTGTCTTTCTGAGACAGGGTCTTACTATGTGGTTCAGGCCGGCCTTTCAATTGCAGGCAGCCTACTTGGTACACCATGCTGGTTTCGAACTCACAACACTCCTCCTGCCTCAGCCTCCCGAGTGCTGGGATTACAGGCATGCGCCACCACGCCCGGCTCTCAGGTAAACTTTTTAGACCTGTCTGATAACACCTCTTTTCTAAAATGGAGCCAGAACTAACGGTAATATTCCAATGAGGAGAGAGCTTGCAAGAGCTGAGACTCTCATTTTCTTTGGCGCTCTACTTCTGTTGATGCAACCTGAGCACCTGTCTGCTCCTGGGGCAGCCAGGCCAGCCTGAGGAACTTCCCTGTCTGATTCACACTCCTGTTGTGACACAGAACACAGAGCCTTTCTGTAGGAGATTGCACAGCCACAGAGCTTCCCGTGCCAAAAGGGCCAAACCACAAAGTGGCCCCACCCGGGCTCCCAGACAAGGTCATTAGCCTGAAGGGGTTCCTTGATTTAGGAGTCTCTGTTCCTGAGCTGCTGTCCTTCAGACTAGGGCTGCAGCCAGAACTGGTGACTGAGGAGATGCCGGGCTCCCTTCCCTGGAAAAGCTGGGCTAAGCTTTCGGTGACCTACATATATATTTTTCAGGCTGATATAAACCCATTACTAAGTCAGTCCTTGTGCCCTATACCATCTGCATTCAGAAGCTGCAAATGCCTCTGGTGTAAGTGGGAGGAAGGATGTGAAGGGCAAGGGAAGGAGGGAGGGAGGGAGGAGTGAGGTGCAGGGAGGCCAAGGCATGCCCAGGAGCAGTGGACTGCAGAAATGATTCACAGGGACTCACAGGACGGGGCAGGTACCTGGTGCCCAGTGCCCAGTGTCCCAAGCCAAGCCCAACACAACCCCCATGGCGCTTCTGGGAAACCACCTCTGGGGCTGGCCCTGTCTGCCATCAGCCAGGACAGATGTGATCCCGCCCCCCCTGCAGGCCACATTTTAGCATCTGGAGAAAAATTCATTTCTTTTGCTCCTGACAACAGGTTTCAGGAATTTTATATGTATTTATTTTAAAAATACATATCTCAGACCCTGCACCTGAAAAGGGCAAACAACAGCTACAACAAAACAAAGCAAAACAAAATACTTGTTAGTCAAAACAAAACTAAGTGATATTTAAGAATGTTGCATTTGTGCTTCTGAAATTCGGAAAGGTGGAAACTGCACAGAAGTTTTTGAGATACCGGTGCAAGTGGGCTACAGAGGAGACACAGGTGCAGCAGAGAGTTACCCACGGCCAGTCCGGATGAAGGGGGACAGGGCGCTCCTGGTGCTCGCCTCAGAACTTTCCTCCATGTCCAGTGGTATTTTACACAATAGGCTTAAGAATGCATTTTTAAGATCACCCACCTACAGAAGAGATTCAGATCCCTGCAAACCCTATGAATTTGCTGCTGTTCACAGCCTGAGTTTGAGGAGGGCAGACCTGGGTCACCAAACTCTTCTCTGCTGGAGTCAGTAAGACCTCAGAGGGATGGACCGTCGCGCAGCAGGCTGGTGACGAGGCTTCCTGGGCAGCTGTCTGTCTCCTCCTCCAGCATGGCCTCCAAGACTCCTTCCCCATCCTTTCACGGCCCTCACATCCCCTCACCACCAAAAATTTAAAAATTAAAATGGAGATTAAAAAAAAACCTTTCCTAGAAGTCTGAAGTTGCTGAAACTAATTTCTGAACTAAACAGCTGAATTTGCCATCTGTAGCATAGGAATAATAATCATAATAACAACTACCTACTGCCATGGGTTGTGTTGATCAAATATATAATCAGGTGTGGTAGCACAGGCTTATAATCCCAGCACTCAAGAGGCTGAGGCAGGAGGATCATTATGAGTTTGAAACCAGCCTGGGCTACAAAGTGCACTCAAGGGCAGCCTGAACTGCATAGTGAGACCCTGTCTCAAAAAGACAAAAAAAAAAAAGCACAATGGAGGCGAATGCAGTGAGTAAGCACCTGGGGGAAGAGCATCCCCAATCAACAAACCCTGCTACTAGAAGGGCAGGCCTGGCAGGACATGGTGACACACACTGCAATCCCAGTTTCTCAGGAGGCTGAGGCAGGAGAACTGCAAGTGCAAGCCCAGTTTTAAAAAAAAAAAATTTAAAAAGGGCTGGAGATATGGTTAAGCAGCACAGTGCTTGCCTAGCATGTTCAAAGCCCTGTTCAAGCCTAATGACACACACATACACACAAGGTCGAGCCAACGCACATGAATGTTTACACAGAAACAGTTTCCATGGTGAAAGTACCAGGATTCGGTGGTTCAACCCAAGAATCTCTGGGAACAGAGTGACAGGCCAGTACTTCTTGCTAAGTGGAAGCTAAGTATGCTAAGCCCTGACCCTGCAGCTACCTGAGAAAGAAGCACGCGGTGGCCCGCCCTGGTTAGGACACCATGGGCACACTGTGCCCTGATGTACAGGTGGGTTTCTGTGCTCCAGCAATGCAGCAGGGCACCTCTGGGTGATGCACCCCCATCCCAGGGCTGACGGCAAGGGGGGTCACCATGATGTGGTCTAAAAGCTCAGAGCTCAAGCCTCAGGGAACAAGTTAGAGACCAAGTTAGAGACAAGTTGAGGGACAAGATCAGCCCTTGTCTCTCAGGCACAGAAAGGCTACCTGTCTGTCCCACCCACACTGATTCTGAAACCAAGTGGAATTTGGAGAATGCTCCTGGGTCTCTACTCCAAGGCAAACTCAGAACTCAGTCATAAACCTTGCAGTGAACACACATCCTGCCAGCAAGTATCTCCAAGTTCTGACCTCCTGGGTCACAGCCCTGACTCAGCAGCCAACACATTCTGGACACCAGCCACCCACAGGGCAGCAGCAAAGCACCCCATGTCGTGGGCTCAGAGGACCTGAGATGACTAAAACCCAGGGGAGGGGAGCCTTTCCTGAACCCTGGTCACTCACAGCAACTGGATAGGCCTCCGCACAGTGCTCCGCAACAGAAAGACTCAGGCCTACCCAGCCCAGGAGGGGTGGGCCTTGGTGTAAGCATTACAGGAGGGGACAGTGATGTCCACAGCAAGGCCTGATCCCCCTGCCTGCTGCCCCAAGGGTGTGCAATTCTGTTAAACCAGGAAAAAAAGCACCTCCTGTTAACAAAGCATCCTGTTACCAGAGCTACGACCCAGGCCTCTGGTGAGTGGGTAAAGAGGCTGTGAGGTGAAGGAGTGACTATTCCACCCCCAGCGCTGTGCTAAATCCCCCTGGGGGACCAGGCCAGGACTCTTGAGGAAGGAGAAAGTTACCCAGCAGAGCCACAAGACCTCCCTCCACCACCCTCATGCTGCAAAAGCCCAAGCACACAATCCCACGGCCCCAGTTTACCCAGCTGATAGAGACCACTACAAAGTGGCTCTGAGAAGGATTTAGTATTAACCACTGGCTTTCTATGTCTACTTGTGAGCCTGCCCGAGGGCTAGGCCCCTGTTTGGAGACGGGCAGCTGATTCAGAGTAAGCGAAGCTGAAGCTGCGTGGGTCACCCGTGCTGCCTGAGGCCTGTGGCGGCCCATGAAGCAGTAACGCCTCAAAGGACAGGGTAAGGCCAGATGAGGATGCCTGGCTCTAATCTGGATTAACTGGGAGACTGAGCTGCAGGCTCTAGATGGCTACAATGAATGACAGAGAGTCTAATTAGCATATTTTAGTACCTGGAGAAGTCTGGGATCTTGCTCAGATTCCCATATTTTCTTCAGCATCACCCTTTCTTTGAAAACCAAATGAATTCAAGCAGCCCAGAGAAGTTGTCTTAGCACCCTGAGAACCTCGAATTCTGTTAGAGAATTTTGAACCTTCTGGAACCCTAGAATCATACATGTGTCTCGTTTAAGCCTTCACGGTACTCTCCTTTGGAGACTGCAGGCCTGATCAGTCACACAGTAAGTCACAGTAACCCGTCATCCAGCATCTCGCAGCACCACCCAGCCCGCCCCTGGTCTCACACCCTGCTTCCCGGGAGCCCCTACCTCCTCCAACCCCCGCCAGGAGCCTGGGCCCCCGCGCCCAGGGAACACCCGCCCCACGGCGCCGACCGGAGCACCCACCTGGCTTCCGCTGCCGTGCAGCATGTTCTCCGGGACGGCGTAAGCCTCGGACTCCATGTGAACATGCTGCTTCTTCTCGTGATTCACTTGCACCCGCAGAATCCGGAAGGAAGACCCGCCAAGATCCAGGGCAATGAAATCTCCCTTTTCTGTTCAGGAGACAACAGTGGGACATCAGACCCAAATGGAAGGCCACAGGCCATGCCTGCGCTCTGGACCCAGCGTGTCTGCCCTGCCCTGCCCTGCCCTGCCCTGCCCCACCACACACAGTGCAGGACTCGGGTGGCCTCACCCAGCCATTACTCAGGACAGGTGGTCGGGAGACTACCAGCCTGGCCCCAGAGCCTCGGACAGAAGGGGCTCCTGTGGGCCCTGTCTCGCTTCCAACTGCAGAGGCATGGAAGCCCTGCGTCCAAGGTTCCACTCCATCTTTCTCTAAGTATTTCAAAAGCAGCGCTGCTATCCATAAACACCAATTACAGGGCGCTTCCATTCGGGAAACTTCACGCAGAGGTCCATCGCCGGCCCACTTGTCCTGAGCAGCACACACTCCTCGGGGTGGCAGTGTGTGTAAAATGTGCACAACCCAAAGTCTGCTGCTGCAGCACTAACGGTGCAGAGCTCATCTCTACAGCAGGAGCCCTTCCCCCACGAGCAGCCTCTCCTGAGTTGCCTTCCCAGCCGGCCCAAGTCACCCCAACTCTGCTTTGTTTCTAAAACTGGCCTGGTCTGGAAGCTCATGTAAATGCAGTCAGCGCTCCTTGACTTTCTGTGACTGGCTTCTCTCCCTGGCCCTTAACACAGTGAGACCAAGGTTCACGCATGTTGTAACCATGTCATCAGGCCGGTGACAGCCACTCCCACCACTTGAGTCTCAGTGGTCCACTGTGCCCTCAGTCCAATACCAGGGTGCTTAGTTCATTTTTCAGGGGAAGGAACTTTATTACTATATCCCGTATAACCAGCATCTTTTCCACCAAAATTATGAGCTTCTTTTTAAAATTCTTTCTAGTTTATGTTTTCAGTATGCAACGTTACATTCTTTATGTGGCATTGGTTCATATGCACAGCACTTAACTCTTTTATTTTTAAAGAAATGTATTTAGTACAGTGTTTACAGGGTCTCACTACACAGATCAAACCTGTAGCAGTGATCCTCCTGTTTTCACCCTCCCAAGCACTGGAATTACAGGTATGTACCATCACACTCACTCTCAATCACCATCTCAGTGCAACCCAGGGTGGGGCATGCTGGAGCTTGAACCTGGTTCCTGAGCCTGCCTAAGCAGGCAGCTTTAGTCCGCTGAGCTATCTGGCGGGCCCTTTAACTCCCCTTTATCACCTTTCCCTTCCCTCCTTTGTCCCTTTCTCCATCTCTTGATCCTCCTCCCTTTGAGAAAGATCTATCACTGTTCCTATTACCTCTCTTATTTTGCTCTCTCTTTAAGTATTGGGTTTCCTATACAGGAGAAACAATGAGATATTTAAGCTTATGTGTCAGATTTATGCCACTTAACATTTAGGTCTTAGCCAGGCATGGTGGTGCACGCCTGTAATCCCAGCACTCTAGGGAGACTGAGGCAGGAGGGTCACTGCAAGTATTGAAACCAGCCTGGGCTACAAAGTGAGCTCAAGGACAGCCTGAACTGCACAGGGAGACCCTGCCTCAACAAGACGAACAACAACAAAACCACTAGGGTCTCATCCATTGTCCTACAATTGACTTAAATTTATCCTTCTTTATGGCAGAGTAGCACATGAGACCGCATCAAATCAAAAAGCTTTTGCACAGCGAAGGAAACAACCAACAGAATGGGAAAACTTTTGCCAGCAACTCCCAGAAAACTCACATCGAGAATACATAAAAAATTCAAAGCAGGGCACTCAGGATCCTTCCTGTCTCTCGGGACCTATGCCAAGCCTCCATTCCTTTTCCCTGAAAATTTCTTCTACTTGGGAGGGGGAGAGAATTCAAAACAATTAGACTCCCCCAAAAAACAATAAAAGACCCAATCAAAAACTGAGCAAAAAAAGGGGCAAATGAAATGAACAGATGCTTTACAAAACAAGAATCCAAGTACCTAATAAATATATACAACAATATTTTAAAATGTGCTCACATAGCACACAATTATTTCTTTGACAGTATCCTTTTTTAATAAATGATAGATTTTATTATCCCCTTAATGAAAAAAGTATTCTTTCCTTCACTAAAAGACCTGAATTTTTAATAGTGTCCTTTAAAGCACAAAAGGTTTTAAAACTTTTGATGAAATGCGATGTATGTCTTTTTTTTCTTCTGCTCTGGCTTTTGGCATTGTATCTAATATTCATTACATCAGCCTCCTGACTACTGGGATTACAGGAGTGCACAACCATGCCTGGCATATCTACATCTTTGATCCACCTTTAGTTTTTTTAATGGGCAAGGTCAAAGGCCAGCTTCACTCTTTCCTAAATGGGTAATAAATGTCCCAGTACTACATGCTCAAGAACCCTATTTCCCTCACTCAATAGCTTTGCTACCCTTGTGAAGGAAAAAAATAAATAAATAGGGGCGGGGAGATAGCTCAGTAGAATAAGCATTTACCTAGAAAGCGCAAGAACCTCAGTTCTGAAAAAGAGAAAAAGAAAGAAAGAAAGAAAGAAAGAAAGAAAGAAAGAAAGAAAGAAAGAAAGAAAGAAAAGAAAGAAAGAAAATAACTGACCATAAATATCTAAGTTTGCTTGTTTGTTTGTTTGTTTTATCTATCAATACCAGGGATTGAACTAGGGACCTTGTGCTTGCCAGGCAAGCACTTATGCCACTGAGCTATCTCCCTGGCCCATAAGTTTCTTTCCATGTTCTTAGTTCAATTCCACTGATCTAAATGTCTACTGTTCTTGCCAGGCGTGGTGATGCAGGCCTGTAATCCCAGCACTTAGGCTGAGGCAGGAGGATCACTAGGAGTTTGAGACCACCCTGGGCTACGAAGTGAACTCAGGGCCAGCCTGAACTACATAGCAAGACCCTGTCTCAAAAAGACAAAAAAAAAAAAAAAAAAAAAAACCTGCCATGCCAGCCCTGCCCCTGGGGTGGGCTGAGACAGTGATTGAGACTGGGTGTGGTGGCCCAATCCTGTAACTTTGGGAAGCTGTAAACAGGTGGATCACTATGAGTACCATCTAGTAGTGAGACCCTAAACACCCTGGAAACCCTTCCCCTAACATACAGGAAAAAAAGAAAGATGGGGGGGAGTTTACCCTTCTGTCACCACCACACAGCCCTGACTTTGTTGTTTATAGTAAACTTTAAAAACAGGAAGTAAAACTTCTACAACTTTGCTTTTTTAAGATTCTGTCTGGCAATGCTGAGGTCCTTAGGCTTTTTAAAAAAATTTATTTAAAACAAAAAAAACTAATCCTTCTTTTTTCTTAGCTTTCTCTTTACTTTTTTTTAATGCTTTCTCTTTACTTTTTTAAAATGTATTTAGTACAGGATCTACAGGATCTCACTACACAGATTAGACTAGGAAGTTGTCCTGTTTTCAGCCTGCCAAGCACTGGGATTACAGGCAGGTGGCACCACACACAGCCTCATTCTCGGGCCTGCACAGCACAGTGGGGATCGAACCCCAGTCAGTCTGCTGAGCTATCTAGCCGGTCCTAGCCTTCTCTTTTCTACAGCTGACACATCTTCTACTTGATTCCACCAAGCTGAAGCTCTGACGCACTGCTACTGCTTCTGGAACCTGGAAGGGCCTGGGGCATGTAGTAACAGCTCAACACATACTTTTGGGAGTTATGGAATGGACAAACCAAAGACCTGCACTGATTTCCCTGCTCTCTCTCTCTCAAGTTCCTGGAGGGAAAGACTGTGTGTGACTCAAGACTCTTCGCACAAGGACACTCAGTCACCCATCTCAGCCATGTCCTACGCACCCAGGACAGCTCAAGAAACGGGTAACAGGGATCTGTGGCCCAGTCATTCACCCCTTGCACTCTGCCTGTGCATAGAGTGTAAAGCAGTTATGCCATTGGCTGGATTTATAAATAATAATTTTATTGAGATTTCATTCACTGTCCTATAATTCACCCTGTTCAAGTACATAGTATAGGTCTTCAGTATGTGGATGTAGGAGTCTCTAATTTTAGGACAAGAGGAACTCTGGAGTCATTAGTGGTCATTTCCTGTATCCTCCCAACCTCTGCACCCCATTAAGCATTTACCTACTTTCCGTGTCTATGGATCCCTAATTCTAGGAATCACACAACAGGCCGCTCTATCTGGCTCTCTTAGCATAATGCACTCACAGTGCCTGCATGGTGGCACATGTATCAGTATTTCCTTCCTTTTTATGTCCCACTGTATGACATTTATAGAGACACCACATGATACTGCCAGTATAACTGTTTCCATGTTCCAAAAGAAATGGGCCTGGCCAAGGGCAAATGCTGACAGGCAGCTATCACAGACTTCTGAGAAATTTCTCTGAGGTACCATCAGAATACTACGCCGTGGTTAAGAGTCTGAACTTAGCCAGGCATAATGGTGCATGCTTGTAATCTTAGGGCTCAGGAGGCTGAGGCAAGAGGATCACCATTAGCTCAAGGCCAACCTGGGTTACAAAGGGAGACCCTGTCTGAAAGGAGCCTGAACTTAGAGCCAATGCAGTGGTGCACACCTGTAATCCCAGCAGTCTTAGAGACTGATGCAAGAGGATCATTGTGAGTTCATGCCCTGCAAAGATTATGGCATCTCCTGGGTTTATGGAAAAGAGGTGCCCAGCCCAAGCAGCCCAGTGCCTCGCTCAAGGCCAGCAGGCTTCTCCCTGTCCCTGACTTGAACAAACCAAGGTGCTCCTTGTTTTTTTGTGTGCAAATGGCCTATCTGCCCCAGTCTGTGACAAGTGACTCAGGAGGCGGGCACGCTCACTGGCTCTCCTGTTGCCCCAGGGTCCACAGTGCTGCAGATGCCACAGGCCAGCGGCAAGCATGTATGTGCTCGGTGGGACCTGTGTGGCCCCAGTGGGGCCTGCTCCCTCCTGCACTCTGCTAGCAAAGGACACCCAGGAAGGGCTCCACAAGAGGACAGTGAGTGTGTGGAAAACTCCACTGGATGCTGAGGTCTCCGTAGCTCGCTGCTCTCTGGGCTTCATCCTTGCGGTTAGGGCAGTGCACCCCCTGCTCCAGCTGCAGGGGACCAACGTGTGAGCCAAGGACACTCAGAGTCACCCATCTCAGCCATGTGCTTGGATCAGTATCAGCATGTGATGCACACCCGCAGGTCCTGGGCCTGTCCTACAAGGGAGCGGGCTGTTTTCTGGCCAGGGTCACTGGCTAGGGCATAAAACATCAGCCCGGGGTGCACGGGCTGTTTGTTCTTGGAAGGGGCAAGGAGTGACCTCAACAGGGAGGAAAGCTGGGCTGACTTGGGAGTAAGAGCAAAGGAGCTCCCGGGCAGAGGACAACCGGAACCCAGACCTCCCCGTACGGAAACCACAGTACTACTCCCTTTCCACTTAAACTGATTTGGGTTACAACCAGACGTAGTTCAAGTTCAATACTCTCTATTTAGGAAAGGAATCTCCCCAAATGCCCACTTGCTTTCTGTAACGAAGACACACTACCCTCCCCTTGCATCTCATGTTGGTCCTCTCAACTGCCAGCTAAGGCTTCGGTCACCCCTTGCAGGGGGACACAGGAGCTACATACAGCCCAGAGGGCTCAGCCCATTCCCGGGCCAGCTCTAGGGCAGGGTGCTGGGTGGAGGCGCCACGGCCCACCCTGGCTTCCAGCTTTTCTCTGCCTCCTTCTCCTCTAACACCAGAAGTCCCAGTGAAGACTCCGCTCTGCATCCTTACTGAGGGCCGGCCTGATGGGTAGGGTCCTTTGGCCATGTGGCCAGAAGAGGCCTCCCAAAGGATTCATACAAAGCCAGTCTTCAAATTATGAAGGTGGTGGTCTGCAGTTTCCAGGCACCTTCACTTGAGTCTGACAGCCTCACGGGGCAGCCAGGACGGGGAGCGTCCTGCCCATTTTACAGGTAAGGACAAGCAGGCTCCAAGGGAGTCAGGGACATCTCCATGGTCACTCAGAGAAGAGTGGTGGTTTCAGGGTTTATCTAGTTAGTTCTGGGTTTTTTTTTTTTTCACTTTTTTTTTTTTCCTTTGACGTAGTCTCACTAAATAGTCCAGGCTAGCCTCCAACCCCTGGCGATCCTCCTACCTCAGCCTCTGGAGGGCTGGGATTATAGGTGTGCACCACCATGCTCAGTGTTTTAGTACCTTTCTCCCTTCAGGTTCAGCCTCTTTCTGCAGCAGCAGGCTTCCTCCCCGCACCCCCCGCACCCGCACCCTCTGCACACCTCCTATCCTCACCCTGCCTTCCCCCACTCAGGGGGCCTCCAATGTGCAGCTTCTTCCCACACCACTGATGCCAGGAGAGCCACTCTTTAAGAGAAGGCTCATTAAACAAGGCACCTGAAGGGCCCTGACAACTCTCCACTTCTAATGACAGCCATTACACTCCCAGCAAATAGTGGAAAACAAACACAGCGGCAGATGTGCCTCTCAAGTCCAGGCCTGCGCTGGAACGCTGGGCAAACAAATCCCGCCTTCGTTGAAGTGCCTACTTTTGCCCTGCTCCGAGGAGCAGCAATGGCATTTTCTCCTGTCTGCCACCCAGGCCCCTGTAACAGTGCTAGCCTTCTTCAGAGACTCATCCAGGGGCCATGGTGTGGCTCAGAGTAGAGCCCTTGCCTAGCAAGTACAAGGCCCTAGATTTGATCCTCACTGCACACCTGCACACCTCTACACACACACACACACACACACACACACACACCCCAACCTGGCTAGAAGACAGCTCAGTAGCACCCGTCTGGCACTGGCAAGCGCAAGCTCCCGAGTTCAATCCCAGTACAAAAAATAAAACTACCAACCAGAACAGCAGACGTGCAGGAAGCTTCACAGATGGAACCAACTTCTGAGATGATTACCACTTTTTCCATACAGAAAAACCAAGATAGCCAAATGCCAGAGGAAGAAAAGGGAAATACCATGATGCAGACCATTGGGCAGTGCATGGAAAAGATCGCAGTACAGCCAAAAGCTCTTATAAGTATTTTTTTGCCTCTCCTTTGGTAAAGACTATACTAGGAACCATGAAAGAGTAACAACTATCCAACTTGATATACCATCCGAAAACTCACTGTCCACCTGTCATATTCCATATTCATAGTGATAAACAGTAAGGGAGGCTTCAAGAGCAAGGCACAGTCAGCAGAATCTCCTCAGAGCAACGAAAAACAAACCCCAAAATATCCACCTTCAAATGTCCAAAGAGAAAACTATTAATGAAAAATAGGCAGATAAGTCTCTGATTTTTTTTTTGGTGGAACCAGGGATTGAACTCAGGCCCTTGTGCTTGCCAGGGGAGCACCTATTCCACTGAGCCATCTCCCCGGCCCCTATGTCTCTGAATGTTCCAGATAGGTTTTCAGGAGTCCTTCTGGAAATTCAGCAGTTTCAAAACTGAGTCCAGGCTACCCAGGGGAAGATCTCCCTCACCTTCGAAACCACATCCTCACCTCCTCCCAGGCAGGAGTACTTCTCTAGCACTATTTACAGTGCATTCCAGTCTATCCCTGTGTGGTTTGGGAGTAATTCTGTCGCTAATTAGTACAGTAGAAGCAGTGATTAACATTTCAAGATGGAAAACACACCATGGAGTTCCTATGAAAGGGAATTGCATTCAGGGGACCCCTTGGCTCTTGAGGGCAAAGGAGCCCAGAGGAGAGGAGGTAAAAGGGGACGCACCTCCAACTACCCAGGGCCAGGGATTGAGGGGAGTGAGGTCCCCAAATTTTGACACAGTATCCAAGTTTGTGTGGCTGTAAGAACCATTCTATGGTACCCAGGTCTAAAAACGGACTCCTCCCGTAAGTATTAGCCACAGCTGGGTGAGGTACTGCACATCTATAATGCTAGCTACCTGGGAGGCTCAGGAAGGGAGGCCAGGCTCCCAAGTTCGAAGCCACTCTGGGCAACTTAGTAAGACAATGTCCCGAAATAAAAGATGTAAAGACATCAGTGTAGCTAACAATGTAGCTCAGCGCTCCTGTGTTCGATCCCAATACCATACACGCACATGACACATAAAAATCAACAGTCACAGGAAGAAAGGATATACGATAATGTCCTGATTTGCATTATATCCCCTAAAAAGATACACTGAAGTCCTAACTACCCTAGACCAGCACCCATAAACCTGATCTTATTTGGAAATGGGGTGGTGTAAGCAGATGTGATCAAGTTCAGAGGAAGTCACGGGTGAGGCTCTAACCCCACACAGCTGGCATCCTAAGGAAAAACTACAAGGGGTCGCCCTGCTGTACAGAGAGGGCCCAGAGGTTCCTGTGGGTCAGGCCTTGGTCTTGCTCTCCTGGCCCTGTTCTAGGTCTGCTCCTGAGTGGTTCTAACTTCTGACCTCATCAGCAGTGGAGGAAACAGGGGCTAGGTTCCTGCTCCACCTGCACAAGTGCACAGTATTTCTCAGCAGGGGTGGACACGTCACATGAAAGGCACCCCTGTTGTGAGATACACCTTTATAATTGTTTAATATAACATTAGCAAAGAAACAGTGCTGCCAATAGTAAGATGTGATGATTATTCTTTTAAATATTTTAATAAAAATCTATATTTGGTACAGGGTCTTGCTACACAGCTTGGACTCATAGTGATCTTCCTTCCTCAGCCTCCCCAGTGCTGGGATTACAGGTGTGCACTTCCATGCCCAGTTTCAGATAGGGCATGGTACGTCCTGGGTTCCGGGGCCAGCACAGCATGCAGTACTGGGGATTGAACCTGTGTCCTTGAGCTTGCCAGACAGGCACTTAGACCACTGAGCTACATCTCCCAGCCCTAAGATGTGATTATTACATCAGCAGTGCTAATTGTGGAATCTGAGAAAAACAATGAATGTTTCAAAACTGATGAAACGTGGTAGCAGACCCTGGGGGAAAGTGCAGTTCAGACCAGTTCAACAGGCTCTTTCCTGAAGAACTACTTGGGGCCTTTGTATGCTGGATGCGTTCTGGACCTCATTTTGAGGAGGAGCAACTGGGACAAATGGCTAGGTCACTAGTAAAGTCTAGATCACACTTTGACACCCTTGGCCCTGGAAATGCTAGGTGTTGAGTGTGAATGACTGTGCCCCCTGTGGACCTGGGCTGGGGGAGCGCGGGGCTCTGGAGGAAGAGAGGAGGCCCTGCTGGGCACAGGATCAGGTGCCTGCAAGAGAGCTCCCAAGCCTTCTCAATCCCCTCCCAGACCCTCCCCATTTCTTAGCCAAGAGTGGGTCTAGCCAGGCCTCTGGCAGTGAGTTCCAAAGGCTCTTCTCTGCTCCTGGGCTGGGTGCCTTCTAGGGCTGGAAAAAAGTGGGACTGCACTACCAGGGTCTGACTTCTCAACCACAGCAGGAGAACACACCCAGGGCACACCACACTGCAGTCACAAGGCTGGCCAGAACCTCTGCAGAATTTCTTAAAAAGCCAAACTGCACTAACCAATACTTCAGAGCAAACAAAAGGACAAGGGTGAGACGGGCTGTTAAAACAGTCAAAGAAACATCAAACAGCAATGCCAACTGTGTGTGTGAGGCCCCATGCATACCCACAGCATACAGACGCAGGCCCCTCCTTGGCCCACCTCTAAGGTGGCTCTGGCCAAGGCAGGACCTGCTTAGGCCATGCACCTGCCTGTCCCTTGTGAGCAACAGCTGCAGCAGCTGCGTTTTTCCTGGCATCTGTTTTGCAGGCTGCGTACACCTACTCTAAACAAGGACCTCCAGATGTGATTTTTAAATCAAGGCCTTAAAGAGCTCCCAGTGGAGCGAAGTAACACAAGTGTGAAGGGCACCCTCACCGGCACGTGTTCACAAGGGCAAAGGGGCTGCCACATAAGGCCCCTCCCCAGGGCCAGCTCACAGGGGGTTTCCTATGAACCTGCCAACCTGGGGAGGGCACAGCACCCATCTCCCCAAGCTGAAAACTTTGGGTTTGCTTAGCAGAACAGCTTCCTCTGAGCAGGCCAGGCCACATGTCCCAGCCTCTGCTCTGCCAATGACCAGGAAACCCCAAGCTCTCCACCACAGGCACGAGCCACAAGGATGGAGACTAAGAGATAGCTTTTTCCCCAACTGTACCACCCCTCTCCCACTTCTCTACTCTGAGGCTACCCTGATTGAGCATAAGGGAATCTGCTCTACTGGGGACTTGAATCTCCCCTCTGAGGAGACCTGCTTGACACTGCAACTGGTACTTATCTGAGGTACCAAAGTAAGGGAGGCGTGGCACCCCAATGGAGAGATTCTCCTACAATAAACCCTTTGTTTATTCTAGAGACTTAAGAACAATCCACACCGTGACTGCAAGGCCCTAAACACTATATTCTCAAGCTACCACAAGCCACCACATGGCCTAACAAGGGCAAGTCAGTCTTGTCCAACATGCCCCAGTGCCAGGCACATGACAGGTGCTCAGCAGATGGGGGTGGGTGGATCGGTGGACTGGTGGACATCTGGATGGATGGATGGATGGACAGAAGGATGGAAGGAAGGACAATCAGACAAATCAATAAATGGACATGGCAGAACAGATGGAGAGAACATGGAATGTGTTGAGTGAATGAATGGATTCACGAGCAAATGAAAGTTGGAAGGCGCTTTCCTGGACCACTCAGCCCTCAGGGCCCACTCCGGATGAGAGACTCACCCGACCCGTCAGGAATGGACCTCACAAAGGTTGGCAACATCTTGACCGTGGCTGTGGGGTTATAATCCCGGGAGAGGCCATTCCTCATCTCCTCCCTGAAGCGAGCCATGATGTCCACCAGAGTTTCATCAGAGAGCCGCATGGCGTAGAGATACTTGTCAATCTGGGGGAGGGCAAGAAGGAAGGAGGGTGAGGGGAGGCTGAGGAAGGCCGTTTCAGCTCGGGCCTGGCTGGCAGAAGGCAGGGTTGGGTGAGGCCAGCGGGCTCCCGCAGGCACTGAAACACCCACACCAGCACATCACATGATGGAGGTCGTTCAACTGCCAGCAGCCATGCCACCCACTGCAGGTTTGCAGATACACTGAGTCCCAGTTTGGCGCCTGAGAAACAAACCAGGCAACCCCAAGATCCCTTCCCGCCCTTTGGATGAGGAGACTGCCCTTCACACAATGGAGGGAGGTGTCCTCCATGGTTGGGCACACCTAAGCCCTCTGTGAGAAGGGACCTGTCACCCTCACATGATGGCAGCACAACCGAAATTAGGAATAGGGGCCCTGAGCCAGCCCTGGGGCTAAACAGCTGTGTGAATTTCAGTTTCTTCAACAAAAAAAAACTCAAGACAATAAAGCCTGGTGCAGAGCATAGTATGTTAGGGGCCGGGGAGATGGCTCAGTGCTTCCTGGCAAGCGCAAGGGCCTGAGTTCAATCCCCGGTTCTGCAAAAAAAAGAAAAAAAAACAGAACATAGTATGTGCTCAATAAACATCAGCTTTCTGTTAGCATGAGACCGCAGGCCTGGGTGAGTCTTCATGAGCACAACTTCAAGGAAAAGAGAAATGGTAGCCGAAGTGCTGGGTTCCTCGGGAGAACATGGTGTGGCAGGACCAGACCGGAGACCTCAGCCCTGGAGACAGCACCTTATGCCCCACGCTGTGTGCCCACATCTCCAAGCAGACTGCCCCAACCTGCTCTTCTGCCTGAGCACCCTTCCCTCCTAAACCTCAGGCCTGGGTTGGTTGTCACTGTTGTTTTTTCCTTCATGACATCTGCCCATTTATTCTCTCCAGAAGTCTTTACTGAGGAGGCTGGGAGAGTGGCTCAGTGGTAGGACACGTGCCTGCCCTGCACAAGGCCATGTCAGTCTCACTCTCAGGATCATAAAAAAAAAAAAAAGTGCTTCCAAGGCACCCACTGCGCAGCTGACACTGGGTAGACACCGCCCTGCAGAGCCCAGCAGAGGTCCCTTGGTCACCACCCCGCTGGAAGCCCTGGCAGCCCGGCGCCTGGAGCCCTGCGCCTCACCCAGCTCTCAGCTGCCCATCGTCAGCCTTCCAGGTGGCCTCTGCCCCAGCACCAGGCCTCCCGGCACAGCCCCCTACGCTGCTCTCAGCGCACAGGCTGGCTCTCTGGTCCCTGGCAGATCTTCCGGCTTCCTGGTTCCTGTCGTCGCCTCTGCCCGAGGTGCCCGTCCTTCTCTCCCCAGCTCTCCCACTCCATCCTGGCCTTCATGGCTCAGGTAACGGCAGAACCGCACCCTCAGTGCCAGTCTCCCATGCCCTGCCCTGCCAGCGGGCAGTGTCTGCATGCCACAGCCTGGACCTCCCTGTGAGTGACATGCAGCCTTGCACATAGATGGTTCTGACAGCCAAGCAAATTGATGGGCCAGTGAAGCTGGAAAGACCTGGAAGCTTACTGCCCCTGAGAACAGCATCTTGCTCACAGCTGAGAGCAGCCAGAAATGTCCCGGCTCAAGGACATGGAGTCGCCAGATTAGGTCACTTGTGCATAGTTTGGGCCTAGGCTACCTTCTTGCTCAGTCTCCAAGCCTTGTGCTCCCCTGGGCCCAGCCCACCTCCAGCCTCAAGGGCAACCAAGGTGCTGGCAGGGTCAGCTGGGATCTCTGCCCTGCCCCACCACAATCACTACCCATCCCCTTTCCTTTCCCTTTCAAGAGAAAGTGACACAAGAAAGGACAATCAGGAGACCTGAACAGGAATTGTCAGCCCTATGGCCCAAGGAGAACACCGCTTGCTCTACTTGAGACTCAGCACCAAATCAGTGGTCCTGGCACTCTCAGACTAGGGGTTTCCATGCAGCAGTCATGCCACCATGCCAGCCACTGAAGCCGGGCATGGGGGCTCACACCTCTGTAATCCTAGCACTGGGGAGGCTGAGACAGGAGGATCACTATGAGTCCAAGCTGCATAGTGAGACCCGCAGTGTGTCAGAAACAGCTTTACCCAGGGAGCAATGCAGGAGTCCAGTGCAGGCAGGAGGAGCATCTGTGAGCCCCGAGGCGAGGGAGTGCCATGCTGCATAGCAGAAATGACTCAGTACAGAGCTGGGGAGACGGCTCTGGGGGCATAAGGGACTGCCTGACAAGTGCAAGTCCTGAGCTGGATTCCAAGAAAGGAAGGAGGGAGGGAGGGAGGGCGGGAAAGGAGGGAAGGGAGGGAAGGGAGGGAGAGAGAAAGAACTCAATAGTACAGGGCTGGGGAGATAACTTCACGGTCTAAGCGCCCACCTGGCAAGTGCCCTGATACTGCAAGATGTGCTAGCCTGAATCTCCAGGCATGCTGGGCCAGCCACTGAAGCTGGGCATAGTGGTTCATGCCTCTGTAATCCCAGCACTGGGGAGGCTGAGCCAGGAGGATCACTATGAGTCCAAGCTGCATTGTGAGACCCTGTAAATAAATATATGAGCCAGGCATGGTGGTGCAGGCCTGTAATCCCAGCACTTGGGAGGCTGAGACAGGAGGATTGTTGTGAGTTCCAGACCAGCCTGAGCTGCAAAGTGAGCTTAAGGCCAGCCTGAACTGCATAGTGAGACCCTGTCTCAAAAAGACAAAAATAAACAAATAAATAAATATATGTATATATATCAACATGGAGCAAGCATCCAGTGGAAGAGGCCAGGTAAGGAGGAGTATTGCCAAGACCAGGCAGGGCCGAAGAAGCCACACAAGCAAATGTGTACCCCAAAGCATGCAAGCTCTGGCCCTGCTTGAATGAGAAACCATGAGGAGTTGAGCTGTTTGCCAGATGCAGGGCAGGTGAGCATGCGCAGGACCATGTCACAACACCCCTCCAGCCAAGCTTCAGCTACCACACTTGTCACACTACACAGCATGACAACCTGCTATGGAGATGCCCACCCATGACACTCTGCGTCCCCAGAAAAAGTAAATGACTGAACAGACTCTTCAGCTCTCCCAGTTGCCTGGCACCAAGGAAGAGTTCGGATTGTGCAGGCTGCTAGAATAGATTCTATTTACGGTTTACAAACAGCAAGTGCTTCTCGGTCCCCTATGTCAGTTACTCTTCACATCTCAAAACCCAACCTGAGCTACAAAGTGAGCTCAAGGTAGGCCTGAACTATATACAGCAAGCTCCTATCTCAAAAGGACACACACACACACACACACACACACACACACACACACACACACACAATAAATACTCTTGGTCCAATGTTCTTCTCTCCATCTCCCCAGCTTTACAGATGCAGAAACTGAGGCCCAAGATATTAAGCGATCAGCTGAAAGCACGTAACGGGCCAAGGAAGTGAGGTCCCATACCTGCACATCTGAGGTTCCCCGGCCCTTGGGGAAGGCAAGTCCCCCTACTGTGCAGGTTCATGCCAGGCCAGGGCCAGCCTCTCCAGGCAAAAAGGATGCACAACTAGGAAGCGTAGGAACTGAAACAGGGCGTCCTGGATTTCACAGACCACAAGATCCTCAGCAGGGCAGAAGGGGGGCATTAAAACCACCACAGATTCTGGGCCACACTGGGCTTGGCTCACCAGGAGGGAAATCACCTCCCAGGCAGGCCACACCTGGCAGGTAACACACTCTGCAGACCACGGGACCCTTCACATGGTCCTGAAGCACTGGCCTGGGAGAAAAGCAGGGGCACCTTGCTGAACAATGGACCTGTTTCCTCCTGCAGCTCTGCCAGCTGGAAAGGGGAGGCTGAGAGGCATGGGGGGATGGGCGGGGAGTCAGGGAGCAAGGAAAGCAGGGAAGCTCTAGATCCTGGGCTTCAAAGCTCTGCAGGAAGGCTGGCCAAAGGCGTCCTGGGCTGCGCCAATGTCTGTGTTTCAACTTTTCTACTTCTGTCCTCTCCACAACATTTCCAAAAGTTCTCCATTTTTCCCTCTCCCATGCATGCGCACGCACGCACGCGCGCGCGCGCGCACACACACACACACACACACACACACACACACACAATTTCCAGCATTCTGCTGCCTCTCTAAAGGTGCTGCCTCCAACCCACTGCTGCTTTACTACTGAAGCCAAAGCACCCTCCAGCACAGGCTTCACACTTGCTGATGGGGAGGACCCAGCTCTGTCCTCTTCTGGGGGCCTCTACTGCAAGCCTTGGCCTTTGGGCCACTGTCACAAAACCAGGACCCTCAAGAGCCACAAGAGCCATGGCTGTCCAATGCTTACTATGCTCAGGGTGGCAGGGAACAGGAGAGGCACCGGGTCCCAGGTGCCACACATCAAGCTGCCTGACCCTGAGAAAGCTCGCAGCAAGCCTCGGGGGCTCCTCCTCCTTCCCCTGAGGGGACAATCCTTACCCAAGAGGGTGGGAGCCAACCTGGTTCCACAGATCAGGCACTCTTACCAAATGCTTATAAACCAAGAGGGCTTGAAGCTCTCAGTATGCCTGGACCCCAGCCAAGGCACCAGCAGCAGAGATCCAGGCAAGTAAAGCTCCTAGCCAACAGCATCCAGCCAAGAAAAGACCCAAGGGCATGATACTGTATGCCCCTCACACACTGCTGAGCCTAACTCCAGCCCACCTCCTGCTCCCAACAAAGCATACACCAAAAGCAAGTCCAAGACTAGACATGCTCAGGTGAGCACATTAGGGGTGGCCTGAGTGCCACTAACCACTGGTCACTTGGGCCTGTTCATGTCCCAGGAAGGGACACAGCCATGGAAAACTTCACCCCTCAGGTACTGTCCTGTGAGGATGAAGATGAGGCTGGGCAGCCCGCGCAGCTCAGAGGTCCTGGGTCTGATCCCCAGAGCTGCAAAACAATAAAACTAAGGGGAAAAAAATGAACTTCCTATGCAAGATACTTCATTTGCAAAAAAAAAAAGGGCGAGGAGCCAGTAGTGAAATTAATAAGCATGTTAGGTTATGGGTAGGGCAAAGATTTCAACATCGATTTCAAATCTACTTCCCTTTTGCAAGGAGACCAATTCAGTCAGGAGTGGTGCTCACCCCATCAGCCACACCAGTTCCCACCCCCTGGGGGCTCTGCCCTTCCTCCACAGGACAGTCAGGACAGGACAGCCACACCCCTTATCCCACCTGTACCTCAGAGCCAGAAACAAGGGCTTGTGGCTGCCAGCCCCTGGGTACAAAGCGGGTGGTGCCTTAACACACTAGTTCCCTTTTCCCACCACTACAATCCAGGGAAGTGGCAGGAAAGACACCGCTCTCTCCATTTTATTGGGGAAGACAGTTACGTGCCTTATGAAGGGTGGCAGGGACCAGCTCCTGGCCATCCAGAGCTTCTCCTTAAGCGCCATCACTCCTGCTCGTGTGTTGGAAAGAGCAGGAGCTGTGAACAAGGAGGGCTGAGTTCAAATCTTGGGTCAGCTATCTATCATGGGTGTGGCTCTGGACACCTAAATTTCCTCACTTTCGGGCTGGGAAGATGGCTCAGTGGGATAAGTGCTTCCCTGGCAAGCACAAGGCCTGAGTTCAATCCCCGATTCCGCAAAAAAAAAAAAATAATAATAATAATAATAATAAAATAAATAAATGTCCTCATTTTCAATACGGGGCGAGTAGCACCTCCACCTAAGAGGGGTACATATGGGAGGATCTTAATGTGTTGAGAACAAACACGGAGTATCCAATCACTCAACTCCTTCTGCATAAATACCTTTAAAAAAGCACCTACTATAAATGCTGTTGACCCACTTTGTAGAAGAGAGAACTACAGCCAGGTGGCAATATGCCTGGAAACAAGGCAAATGAAAGATTCTAGTTAAATTTCTCTCAAAATATTTTACTGTTTTTTTTTTAAAAAAAAAAAAGAACAAACATACTTTAAAAATATTCAAATTTGTACGAACGCATAAAAGTAAAAAAAGCATGCACTTCCCCAGTGGAGCTTTCTCTACAGGACCATCTCACACAGACACTGCTTTTGAAGTTTTGTTTACAAAACTGAAATGGTCAATGCTTGCTCCTTAACTCTGCCTCCCTTTCCTCTCAGAGCAGCTCTAAGATTTGCAGTAACTAACGGTCAGTTTAGGATTTCTGTGCAGCCCTGCCTGGCTGGACGCCAGGGCAAAAATGGGCAAAAGCTCTGGCTTTGGGCTCCTGGCGGCCCCTCCGTCTTGGGGGTGTGTTCCTGCCTCTACTCTGTCTAGTTCTTTCCTGTGCTGGTCCTTCTACATCCTGTTTCCTGTGAGGAGAAGCAAGGCAGGAACGGTTACTTCCAATGTCCCAAGTAAAAACTATAGGCCAGAAGAGTGCCACGGGTGGCCAAGATGACCCACCCATCAGTGAAAAACCCTGGACCTTGGGGTGGACACCGAGGTCCCCAAGTCTGGGTGCACGCTCCTTGCTCAGGGCTGAGGAGAGCCAAGCCAGAGCTTCTTGGAGGAGCAAAACCAGGGAATACACGAAGCTTTAAAGCTATAGCTCTGTCACTCCACAAGCTACACAAGAACCATGCTGACCATGCACCATGGCTGGTGCCAGCCCTGATATCTGGACTCCTCTTCCTGCCTGCCTCCACGTGGCCCTGTGACTGCCCAGCCCCACCTCACTGCTCCAGGTAGCAGCCAAGGAAACCACTGTCTGGCCCAACCTTGGAACTCAGTCTCTCAGCAGGGACTGCAGGGGAGACATGTTGACCTACTAGCATCCCTACAGTTAAGTACCAGCTCCCAGCACCCTCGCACAGCGGCCCTGACAGTGGTTCATTACCCCCAAAGTTCTTCCTTACAAAGCCACCATCCCAGGCCTCGTGGACACCAAAGCCACCTCCAACTCACCTCCTGCAGAACACAGGCCATGATCCGCCCACCCCACACTGTCCACTCCTCTCCTCAGCATCCCCTCGGCCTCAGGTGTCTGCTCCAGAGGAGTCAGTGGACAGGTCACAGGGTGTATCTTGGCTGGCACTGCACAGACACTCACACAGCCCACACCTCTGCTAGACTGTGACAGTCAAGGGCATGGGGGCCATGCCACCCACGCTCTTGGCAAGCCCTGAAAGCCCCAGAGACGCTGTTCAGGGGTCCCCAAGTCCTGGGAACAGTGCCACCATGCAGAGGCTTCTGGCTGGGCTGGGTGGCGCTTCTCCTGGGCGGGAGGCCCCTGGTGCCACCTAGGCAAGGGAGGTCTCGGAAGAGGGTTTGCTGCCTCAGATAAGGCCTAGTGTACACCTCTTCCCCGAAAGGCCTGGCCCTTCACGCACCACCAGTCCCTCTGAGAGGCAGAGAGTGTTTAGCCTGTCTTAAGCTTCTCAAAACTTCCCCGGCTGGCTGCAGTCCAGAAGGACAGAGGGAGCCCAAAGATAATCAGGAGTCTCACTCCCCTATTCCAGCTTCTTGGGATGGCTGAATTATCTGTATGCCAACTACGGAAATTCTGTTTGGGAAAATAAGTTCCACCAGAGGCTCCTCAGCGACAGACTCAGCAACATCATTAAGCAACAAACCAAGCCTCAGGTACCCACAGGCCCACGCCTCCCCCCCCCCCCCCCCCCCCCCCCCCCCCCCCCCCCCCGCCACACCAGCCCAGCTCTCTCATTCTGTTTCAATGAATGTGGACTAATCCCCTCGACTAGTGAAGGAAAAACTTTGAGCCCACTGTGCCATGGGTGACATGAGGTTCTAGGAGTGTGCAGGGGTCAGTGCTGGGCACGCCACCTACCCATATGCAAACCACAGGGCCTGGCAGGCGGCCATTAACCTCACTCTACAAATGAGCCACAGGCCTCACAGGTAAGCGACACTGTCCCCAGCACCCAGCAACCAAGGACAGCACGGGCGCAGGGCCCTAAACTCAGCCCTTCTTCCTTCTTCCTCAGACTCCTCTGGCCAGAAGGACAAAGCAAGGTCCTGAGATCAAGACTCCTGGTGGCCTTGGAACCCATTAATAAAGAGATCCAAGCTGGTGAGAGTGGCTAAGCCCTAGTTCAGGAAGAAAACAAAGCTGTCACACTGAGCTAGCTAAAAATACCAGGGCTCCGGAGCTCTCCAGGGAAGACAGCAGCCTGGAATGTGGCAGGGCAGGAACAACAGGCTCCATTCTCAGGATAGCCTGTGAGGGGGCCAGCCTGGGCCCTAACTCCCAGGGTCCTGGGCTCTGCCCACAAAGGGAGGTTCACTTTCTCTGCGGGAAAAACAGCCCCTCACCTTGGGGTAGCAGATTTTGCAGTAGGAGAGACTCAGCCAGAAAACAAAAGCCGGCTGCCTCCAAACAGGCCCCTGGGCAAGTCACTCCCATTGCCACATGTTTCCATTAGCAACACAGCAAAAATGCATCTGCCCTCTCAGTCCTGCCTCTAAACGCATGACCCAAAAATATAGCAAATGTTTACATTTTTTAAAAAGTATGACAGTAAAAGGAATGTTGCCATTAATCCCTCTCAAAACCCATCCTCACACCCTAATCACATCACCTGGACCATGCTTGGGGCTTTCCGAAGCGGTCCAGGAAGACATCTTTCATGGGTTATAGCTATCTCGATCAACTCTGAATCAATCCCATATGTTCACATTTCAGGCTCATTTGGACCTGAAGAAGAGCCAGGAGTCACAGGGCCCAGACCTGGTGAGCAAGGCGGGCGGGAACACACCGGGAGTGGCTTTTCATGCCTGCCTTTCCTGGGCTGGCACTTGGAACACCATTCGGCCCGCTTTTTTTTTTTCATGTCCCAGTCTTTTTTCCTTCTACTTTTTATTTTATTTATATATTTATGTATTTATTTATTATGTACTTACTACAGGGTCTATAGGGTCTCACTACACAGATATTACTCCCAAGTGCTGGGATTACGGGCGCACCACCATGCCATCTCAGTCATCAGTGCAGTGCACCCGGGGGGGGGGGGAATGAGGTTGGCATGGCATGCTGGGGATCGGGCATGCTGGGGATCGAACCACGGTCCCATCTGCTGAAGCAGGCATGCTGATCAGCTGAACTATCTGGCCGGCTCTATCAGCCTACTTTTGATCATTCTTCATTAAGATACTCACAAGAGGATTTCCAGAACTACTTCATAAGGTGGCAAGAACTATGGCATGTGTTGTTCGAAGTAAGAGGTGGCATTCTAAGACAGATTATAGCAATACCTTTTTACTATACTGTTTAAAATTTACACACACTGGGGCCAGGGAGATGGCTCAGTGGAATAAGCACTTCCCTGGCAAGCACAAGAGCCTGAGTTCAAACCCTGGTTCTACAATAAATAAATAAATAAATAAATAAATAAAATTTACACACACTGTATTTTTTGATCAGCCTATATATGGCAAGAATATGAGCTCTCTGGCACTTTGGATGCCTAAGAACAGACATTTTCAGCACCCAGGGTGGCACTGTGTCTACTGGCGAGGACACATGGACACACAGATGGCTCTTGAGCTCTCCTACAGTTAGAAACAGAGGCAGACCAGGAGCCAGGATCCTTGCCCAGACTTGAGGCTCTGGTTATCCAGAGCACCACATCAGCCTCATGGCTGCTCAAAGGCACCTACAGGTGTGCTCTGGGCAGAGTTACAATGACAACATTTATCTGGCCAGATAAACGGGCAGATAACAAAACAAGTCACATACCCCATCCCAGAGATGAGGAGACAGGGCCGGGCGTGGTGGCGCATGCCTGTAATCCCAGCCCTTGGGAGGCTGAGGCAGGAGGATTGTTGTGAGTTTGAGACCAACCTGAGCTACAAAGTGAGCTTAAGGCCAGCCTGAACTGCATAGTGAGACCCTGTCTCAAAAAGACCAAAAAAAAAAAAAAAAAAAAAGACATGAGACAGAGCCCCAGAGTTACACTGCTAAAGTTCTAGACATCATGGATTCTGGCCCCCTATTCTTAGCAGTGGGGAAACCGAGGCCTATGGGCCAAAGCACAGAGTGCTGGGCCTGGAATGTAGCTCAGTGGCAAAGCTCTCACCGAACACAGTGAGGTTCTGGGTTCCAGTCCTAGAATATATAAAATTCAGGGCACCTGTGTCCCTGATTCTGAGCCATGAGATTCACTGTTCAGCTGAACACTGTCCAACAGGGCACCCAATAAAGTTCATTTTAATGAAATATTTTATTTAACCCACTATAACTGGAATGTTATTTAAACATGTAATCAACATTTAAAAATGAGAAATGAGCTATTTCATATTCTTCTAGTCACATTAAGTTTGATTTTGGTTTTGGTTTTGGTTTTGCAGTACCAGGGATGGAACTCAGGACTCTGCACTTGCCAGGGAGGTGCTTATTCCACTGAGCCATCTCCCCAGACTCATATTAAGTTTTTTGAAAACCTATGACTGTTAAGCTCAATTGCACTTCTCATGTCAAACTTGGTACTCATTTTTTTTTTTTTTTTTACTTTTTTGGGGGTGTGTGTGAAGTATACAGGGAATTGAACCTGGGATCTCTGCACTGAGCTGTATCCCCAGACCTTTTTTTTATTCTGAAACTGGGTCTCACTAAGTTGCCCAGGCTGGCATGAACTTGTGAGCTTCCAGCATCAGCTTCCAAGAGTGCTGGAATTATAGGCATGTGCCACCATACCCAGCTGGACTCGGTACATTCCACCTGCCTGGTGGCTATTGCGCTGGACAGCAGAGCTCTGGCATTTCACACATAGCTTTACTCTGGGAGTTTTGGGCAATGGTTCCTACTGGGAGGGCTCCACAGTGCTGAACATCGAACAGCGGCCCCTAGAACAGAAGGCTGATTACAGAAAGCTTTGAGTTCGAGGCCAGCCTGAACTGCATAATGAAACACTGGCTCACGGCAAGATAGCTCAGCGATCTAAAGCACCTGCTTGGGGCCAGGGAGATGGCTCAGTGGAATAAGCGCTTCCCTGGCAAGCGCAATGGCCTGAGTTCAATCCCCAGTTCTGCCAAAAAAGAAAAAAAAATGCTAGCTCAGAAAAATAAAATAAAAAGAAAGCAAAGCATGTCTTCCATGACATGGGAGCCTTCATAAAGAAACAAAGGCCAAGGCCATAGATGATCCTGTGTGTTTCTGTGCCACCTTTGATGATGACTGGCCAACCATGGAGAGGGTACAAATCCAACAGCAAGCCGGACATGGTGGCACATGCCTGTAATCCCAGCACTGGGGAGGCAGTGGCGAGAGGATCACTGCAAGTTTTTAAACCAGCCGGGGGTACAAAGCGAGCTCATGGCCAGCCTGCACTGCATAGCAAGACCCTGTCTCAAAAAACACCAAAAAGGAAAATAAAAAAAAAAAAACAGCAGTAGTAAAGGAGAGGAATTTATCAAGGCCTGTTTGTGCAGATTCTTCTCTTATTTCTGCTTCTAAAGAGATAAGGATGTTTCCTTCCTTCAGATATAGGGTAGAGACCCTCTTGAAGGTGTCTGTCTTAAAACTTGTTTCAGTACACACACACAAAAAAAAACTTGTTTCAAGGCTGGGGAGATAGCTCAGCAGTCTAAGTGCCTGCCTGGCAAGCACAAGGACCCAGGTTCAGTCCCCAGTACCACATGCTGTGCTAGCCCCAGCACAGAGCATGGTAGCACACACCTGTAATCCAGCGCTAGGGAGGCTGAGACAGGAGGATCAGTATGAGTCTGAGCTGCATAATGAGACCTTGTACCAAATAAAAGTTTAAAAGATTTTTTTTTTTTTAAAGAAAACTCGTTTCAGAGGAAGGTCAGAAAATCCCTAAGTATTTCCTCAAATTGTCAGAGTAACACTTTGGGATAGGACACCCTGAACACTGCAAAAGGGGAGTGGTGATTTCATTTCTATGGTGTCGTCCTCAGTCTCCACCTCCATCCACCCTGTCCACGCATACAGCATCCTGGAAGGCACCAGGACCTGAGAGAGAAAAGGGGTGGATGGCTCTGCCAGAGGCAAACTCCATGTGTCAGTCATCAGTGAAACCCTGCTGTTTACAGCACAGCAGGCAGCTGGTGCAGGTCATCATAAGGGTATAAGGGTATTGCGGGATGTTCTCTCAGGGTCAGGTGGCCTTGTATAGGGGCCCTGTGTCAAATGCAAGCACAGATGAAAAGGGAGACAAAGAAGGCACAAGAAATCTGCAAAACAGGCCGGGGAGATGGCTCAGTGGAATAAGTGCTTCCCTGGCAAGCGCAAGGGCCTGAGTTCAATCCTGGGTTCCACAAAAAAAAAAAAAAAAAAAAAAAAAAAATCTGCAAAACAAAACAAATCTTACCTCACTGTGATGACTATTGACCATCATCCCCTACCCAAGTGGAAGGTGTCAGCCCTGAGCAATAGGAGTTGGGGGGCAGGGCAAGCACAAACCAAGGAGCTGGTGTTGAGGAGCAGCAGAAGATGGGGGTCAAGGGACCTGGATGATCCTGAATCAGCCCTGCGCCTCCCCATTCAGCCTTTCACCCCTTGGATGTCTCCCTAAACTGTGCCATGTGAGAGCTGAGTGGAATATCGTGGAAAGAACACTGTTTCTGAGTCAGGGTCCTGGTGGCGACACGCCTATCCCTGTTACTCGCGCATCATGTGGCATTCCAAAGGCACCCCGTACTTGGGGACCTTAATTTCCTCACTGCAAAGTGGAAACAATGAGTTCCTCAAGTGGGCTCAAGGCAGAGGCTCTCGTAGGAGCTTCACTCCCACACGCATGCCCAAAAATGTGATCGCACATGTCCACACACACACACACACAAAATCCACACATGCCTGCAACAGTATGATTCACAGAAGCACAAAAGGGGAAACAATCCAATCATCTGTTCATGAACCAACAATGGAAAGACAGAACATTAACATGCACTGACTGAAGTCTGACACAGGATATCTACGTGCTACCACATTGATGAACCTTGGAGACGTCCTGCTATGGGAAAGCGGTCAGATACAAAAAAGCCACATTTTGTATGGTTCCATTTATACAAAGTATCCAGAGAAGGCAAATCTGATTTTATTTTTATTTTTTGATTAATAGGACAGTTTCAATAATTAATACAGGGGCCAGGGAGATGGCTCAGTGGAATAAGCACTTCCCTGGCAAGCGCAAGGGCCTGAGTTTAATCCCCGGTTCTGCCAAAAATAAAAATAAAAAAAGAAGTAAATAAATAAATAAAGCAGGCCCCCAGCTATCAGGCTTGATGGTCTGAACAATGGCTGTATGGACTCCTGGTCCTTCTGAGCCCAAGAGTGGGACGCACTATCCCACCAACTTCACAGCACTGGACCGGGTTAAACAAGTCAAATCTTATGGAGCCTTCAGCAGGGCACCTGGCAGTCCATGTGACAGGTGTCTGAGGTTGGCCTCTGTCAGTGTTGCTTCTACTGGTGATTAAATGAGTCACACTAAGAAAAAGACAATGCAGCCAGCTGGGACCCAAGAATGCCCCTGCCCTGTGAGGGTTCCTCCAGCTTGCAGCATCTCTGCACGGACCCAGCACAGGCCTACACTGACATTTCCTGCCTCGTCGGGGGTCGGGGACAGCTGAGCTCCTATTCACAAAAAAGAAGGGCAGCTGGGCATGGTGGCACACACTCTATAAGTCCAGTACTCAGGAGGCTGAGGCAGGAGGATCATTGCAAGTTTGAGACCAGCCTGGGCTACAAAGTGAGCTCCAGGCCAGCCTAAACAGCATAGAGACCCTGTCTCAAAAAGACAACAAAGCAAAACACAAAAGACAGGGCAATAGGCTCCAGGGTTTAGTTCTCCTAGCCGCAGGGTACAGCCACCCTCTCCACTTATGAAATATAGTCTTAGACTACTGGCCTTGAGTTTTTTCTGAACAGGGCTGGGCACATTTAAGGACTAGATAAGCCCGCCCTGCCCAAGTTGATCCACCCAAGAAGAGCCCGCATTCATAAGGGTTTGAGTCCCAGCCCAGTATAACAGGGTCACCTTAAAGCTCAAGGGCCCGGAGAGCTGGTGCAAGGCTTCCTTCCCCTGCAGCCCGGCTATGTCCCCACGTACAGTTGAGGGGCCAGTGAGGCACTGAAGGCTCACAGTGAGGCCTGTCTACTTCACTGGCTGAGACTTGCAACAAGGGCCGTTTGATAAGGTAAATTAGGAAATGGGCTAATTTTAAACTAAGCTCCAATGCTGTGTGTTGTGAAAAGGAATGGCTGAGGGAGGAAACAGACCCTAAATAGGATCTGTCACAAATGTGTGAAAGAAAGTCCCACCATCCCAAAGGCTGGATGAACCGCAGCGGCCTGTACACATCTCAAGGGGACGTGGCATGGCCCCTAAGGATGGCGACTTGGCAAAATGCTGTCAGTAGCTGGGCATGGTGGCGCATGCCTGTAATCCCAGCACTCGGTAGGCTGAGGCAGGAGGATTGTTGGGAGTTTGAGACCAGCCTGAGCCCCAAAATGAGCTTAAGGTCAGCCTGAACTGCATTGTGAGACCCTGTCTCAAAAAGACAAAAAAAAAATGCTGTCAGTGTCAAGGCACACACACAAACCTCCACCTAGTACTTGCTGTGGTGGCAGAGCTGAAAGGAACTCACTCGTGTGCTAAGGAGCTGTTTGAGAGAAAGTTCAGAGGCATTGCTGGTTATTTAAAAATCAGAAAATCAAATGCCCATTCAAAAGAATAGATAAAACAGCTATGTACTATGCATGCAATGTAAAAGCATTTAGCAATTTAAATTAGTAAGTTACATGAGTTGACATTTTTAAATCCCCAAAGTAAAAGGTTGAGCTTAAAAAAGTTGGCAGAAGATGCATACAACAGAGCATCAATTACAAAAATTTTAAATCAGTAAGGCAATCTGATATACATATTGCTAGAATGCATATATTATTGTGCCATGTGCCAACTGTTAAACCACATAAAAGAAAACTAAGGCAATGAAAATATAAAGCATACGTGGAAATGATAAAGCACCAAATTCAGGGCAGAGGTTCCCCAGAGGGAGAAGAGAACAGGATCAGAGGGCGGCCTGGGTTTCCCCAGTGTCTGTACCTATAACTGTAATTGTGTCTAACTGCTCAAGGGGAGCACGGGTATAAGTGTGTTCATTATCTTCATGTGCCCAAAATAACTGAAAAATCGCATATTTTTTAATTTGTGGGTAAAGAAAATAAAAATACTGTACAGGCTCCAAGGTGAACTGTTAAAATCAACAAAGATGAGCTTTCAGCCTTAAAGAAGTAGAGAGCCACTCTGGATGCCACTCCTGACTTTCTTGCAAAGTGCTTAGCTCCTTGGAGTGGGCCTGCAGTCTCTACTGCTAAATGGAGAATAAAATCTCTTCCCTCGGCCTTGTGTCTGCAGCACACAGACAGGCCAGGCCCAGCAGCCCAGGAGTAACACCTCCTGTCCTGACAACCTTGCTCCTGAGGGAGAAATGAAAGCGCATACACACCAGTATATGTGAGCTCCAAGCGTTTATAATTAGGATGCATCCTCTCTCTCTCTCTCTCTTTCTCTCTCTCTCTCCCCCCCTCCTCTTTCTCATCCACCAATAAACTATACAAACTTCAACAGTTTACCATTATAATGATAATCTTGTAATTGTAGAAACCAATGATAAGTTGTATTAATCACATGATGTCTCAGAAAATTTAGTTTTAAAATATTTACACAAGTTTTTCTTCTGATATATACATTTTTGGTAATATACATATATATGTATATATATATATATCAAATATTCAATGTGATATATATAAAGTCACATCTAAACATTAAAAACAAATCTACATTTTGGTTACTATCAGAATATTATTATCAGAAATAAAAATCCAATCCCTGGTTCTGCAAAAAAAAAAAAAGAGAAATAAAAATCTATCAGTAAAACTTTTACCTGTCAAAGATCAGATACAATGAAGACAACGCTGTGTACATTAAGTGGCTTCCCGTGTTGTGCTGCTATCTGCCCAGAAGGCAGCGGGTGCCCAGCCTGCTTCTCCAACCAGACAAACATCCACCCTCCCCAGATCAACACATCTGGAGCCTGGACGTAGGCAGCTGCTATGCTGTGACTTTCCACCCAAGCCTGACCACCTCCCCAATCCATGCTCATAGCAGCCAGTATTCTTAGACATCAAATAAAGATTGATGCTGCTTGCGAATAGGGACTACCTGTCTCCTTTATAGTTGTTGCCCCCCCATGCAGCAGCAGGGGTTCCAATCCCCTACATGCCGTGCCAGCCCTGCCTCTGGGGCACACTGAGACCGTGACTGAGACTGGACGTGGTGGCACGCCTGTAATCCCAGCTCTTGGGAGGCTGAACACAGGCAGATCACTACGAGTCCAATTTGTATAGTGAGACCCTGTATAACTTACACTAAAATACAAAAAGAAAAGTTGTTCCCCCAGCCTAGCACCCTACTCTGACCATAATGAAGGACTCAAAATATTTTTAGAAGCTACAGGGCTGGGGAGATAGATGGCTCAGTAGAATAAGCGCTTCCCTGGCAAGCACAAGGGCCTGAGTTCAACCCCTGGTTCTGCCAAAAAAAAAAAAAAAAAAAAAAAGAAGAAGAAGAAAAGCTATGATTGCGTTCTTACAATCAGATTTAATTCTAAGGGGCCTCAAATCAATGAGCAGGTGCCAATAGTCTGACTACCAGAAAGGTGCACAGCCACTTCTGTGTGTCTAAAACCTCCCTTGGGGCCTCTTGAGGCATGCTCTGGGGCCACTCCAGGTACTCAGTCTATCAGGATTCCTGAATGCAAATGCAAGCATGCAGGCACGCACACACGCATGACAGTTCCAGTCACGCTTTATCAGGCTTTGGAGGAACGCTGCCCAGGCTTCCCCTGAGGAACAGCAGGAATGTGGGAGTGTGCACAGCATGGTCAGATGCAGGGGCACCTTGAAGCCACCGATCACCCAGCTGAATCACCAACCTTCTCAGATGGATTCTCCTAGGAACACCTAGGTGGACAGCACCAGATTGGGAATTGATAATTCACCCAGGGAGGTGGCCCTGGCTGTCTATACAACATGAGACATTCCTCATAACTGTAGCACTCTCACTTCCAAGCAATAAGGAACAGATCTTTTTCATGCTTGCTTTTGCAGCTGAAACACCTAGGTTCTGAGGAAGCTGACCTCGAGTCACCCTGTAATTGCTAGTCATATTCTATCCCTTGGTCTCAGCCCAACCCTTCAAGGAGGGTTGGGCGCTGGACAAATCACACCTGCACGTTCACCTCCAAATGGGAGTTTCTTAGGGTTATGGGGATCCTGCTCAGAGAAAATCCACTGGTGTTTGCTCACCACTCAGACAAGCCTAGAGGCAAAAAGTCTAGTTTTTCTGGAGAAGCCAAGTTGTGACCTTCCTGGGTCCATCTTCCTTTTCTAAACAAACAGCATACTGTACAATCCTTCGCCCTCCTCCAGGTCCAGGTCCCTAAGGGCTACGCTGAGTACAGGAAGCTGGTGGGATGAGGCATGTTAAAAGTCAATTAGAGGTCAAAGGCCTCTGCCTTTAACTGCAGAACTAGCAAATGTCTGGCATTCTGATGAATGAAACTGTTTACAAGCATGTACATGTCTCCTTTCCTCCTGAAAAGTATTAGAAGAGGGAAAGCAAATTATGTCTTTTATGTTTTGTTCAGCCTAATGCTAGAAGACCCTTTTAACAGCACCCATGAATGAATACTGTACAGATGCAGTCTGGAAAACGGGACTTGAAGCAGAAGTCAGGGCCTTAAAATGTTTTGAGCACAACACATATTTTTGTAGGCTGAAATACTGATGCACCTTGTAGGCAATGAAAACAGAAATGATATTTTTCATGATCCCTTTTGTATTGGGAGCAACCCTGGAAACCCTCCCCAGCACAACTCCTTCTTTCCTCCTCCAACCTCCCTGCAAGATGATGAGGTTACCAAGAGGGGGCACCAGGCTTACCTCTGGAGCTCTGGAGGCTACCTAGGGCTGGAGGGCTGAATCATCATGGCTGCCCAGGCTGGTGCAATCCTCACTGTATCCCCTTCGAGTGGTACGCAGGACCCAACCCCACAGGAAGAACAAGGTATACCCAGCCAGGCTTTCCCACAGTGAGTAAAGGCGGGGAGGGGAGGATCTCCAGTAAGTCCCAAGCCCCAGGACAGCAGATGTGGTCCGCCAACCTCTGCCTATTTAGCGATAGGTAATGCCAATTAGGCCACCAGAGCAAGTGACCACTATGTGTTTATCCTCAGGAGGTCCAGGATGCTTCCCAGGGACCCCAGCACATGACAGACCCACAAAAGTCTACTGTGACATGGAAGCAAATCATCAAGGTTTAGTTTAGTTTTGTTTTTTTTTTAATGTATTTGGTACAGGGTCTCACTACCACAGCTCAGATAGGGAGTGAACCTCCTGTTTTCGGCCTCCCCAGTGCTGGGGTTACAGGTGTACGCCACCACACCTGGGCTCAGCACATCTGGGGGTGGGGCTGGTGCAGACACGTGGTGCCAGGGATCACACACCACTCCCTATATTTGCCTAAACAGTAGTTCTTAAGAATCTCTGACAAATTCTTATCTGGTGGAAGTTTTGGCTTCAGGACCACCAGACTAGAAGAAGGCAGAAATATCAAGGCCACAGTCTCAGAGTTCTAAGAGGTTTACTAAGGATCAGATACCAACTGGGACCAGCCAAATAGCTCAGCGGATTAAAGTGCCTACAAGCAGGCACAAGGGCCAGGGGTTTGATTCCCAGGCCTTCGTGCTGGGGTGTACTAAAACAACAATTCAGACTGGGCATGGTGATGCACGCCTGTAATCCCAGCTCTTGGGAAGCTGTAAACAGGCAGATCCCTACCAGTTTGATCTAGTGTTGAGATCCTGAATACCCTGTAGATCCTTCCCTAAAATTAAAAAGGGGCCAGAGAGATGGCTCAGTAGAATAAGCGCTTCCCTGGAAAGTGCAAGGGCCTGAGTTCAATCCCTGGTTCCACAAAAAAATAAATAAACTTTTTAACAAAGATACCAACTGGGACCTGGCAGGTAGAAATATGCACCAACATATGCCAGGCCACTCTCCCACAGAGCTGGGTGTGGCCCCACGCAGTGTCTGGTGTCTCCTTCAAGTTTTAGGCCAAACCTTAGCCCAATTCAGCTGTGGAGGACTCCACCCACCCACCCAGAGCAACCTGTAGCCACATAGAGACTGGGGGATTGGTCTATAGACTTTTAGGGACCCACTTGTAAGCTGCTGTCCTGAGCTATGCAGGAGGACAGTGGTGGGCATCAAGTGCTGGGCTAAGGCCCAGCACTGGAGAAAACCTGTGAAACATGAGCATCAGCATGCACCCCCCTCCCCGGGTAAGAGGCTAAACTGGGCCAGGGGAGTAACTGAGACCCAGTTTGACAATCCCAGGCTCATGGCAGATACCCAAGTCCATCCTCTGGTCCCCACCTGGCATAAGACCTCGGATCAGAGCAATGTCCCCAGAGGCCTTCCATGATTTCCAGGAGTCCCTTCAGATTTCTGGGTGGACAGTGGTAGCAGCCCTACCCTGGCTCTCTTTCCAACTGGCTGGATGACCTTGATGAGGTCATTGCCCTCAGTAGGCCTGTTTCCCACACAGCCCTTGAGGAACATGAGGTGGACAAGAACAACCTGTCACTTCTGCCTACCTGTAGAAACTTCAAAGTCAGGGTCCCTTCGGTTGGTCAGGCCCAGCTAAATCTAGCAATACCCCAGTAGGTGGCTGAGGAGTCTGTGCCAGAGCCCTCGCTGATAAAAATGGGTATCTTTCCTTACAATTTAGGCTGTTTCTGAACAACGTAAAAGGAAAGCTGGCAGAAAGGAAAATTACACCCTAAGGCTCACCAGCTGATAATATTTCAAACCAGATGGACCTCAAGGGTGGCTAGGACCCTCATAGTGGCACAATCACACTACGAAGGCCTCCACCTGACTGAATGAGTAGTCTCTTACTCGAGCCCCTGAAAATTACAGTTTAAGAATAAAAATTCCATTCAAACCGGGCGTGGTGGCACACGCCTATAATCCCAGCACCCGACTGTAAGCCCAACACTCATATCGCTGAGTTCAAGACCGGTCTTAGTTACAAAGTGAGCTCAAAGCCACCCTGAATTGTATAGTGAGACCCCGTCTCAGAAAGACCAAAAGAAAGAAAGGAAAAAAAAAATTCCATTCAGATGTGCTGTTCCAGACCTGAGGCCTATGAGCAAAGTTTCCGGTGGCTACCGCGCCCCTCCCCGTTCCGGAAAGCCAGGCTGGTCTCCGGGTCCTCAGATTAGAGTGCAGCTACAACAGCTGGGGTAGTATGGGTGACAGCTTCTCCGAAGCACCGGACGTCCCCCACTGGAACCCCAAATATGGGATGCCTGGCCTCCAGCCAGCACCCTTGCCAGCCGCCCGCTCACCTCCCAGCCTCATCTCCGCCAGCCTCACACCTCCCTCCGCCCACGCTGCTCCGACCCTTCCAAACAGCGCGTGCAGACCGCGGGTCCCCACCCAGATCCGCCTGCGGGCCCATCTGACATCCACGGCCAGTCTCAAGGACACTGCAACAAGCTGCCCAGGCCAAGGGTCTTCGGCCCGCTTTCTGGACACACACCGACGCCGACAAGGCCGAAAAAATTCCAGTGCGAGGCCTGGTCCCCGCGCTCCGCAGTCCCACCAGATCGGATGTAGCCAGGGAGGTAGGCGCTGGAGGATGGAGGCGGCGGCGCGCGGATGCCAGGACCTACGGCGGCGCGCGGACGCGGCTCACCTTTTTGACTTGGTCATCCTTCAGCTCGGTGAAGTAATAGGCCAGGAGCTGCGCGGCGATCATGTCGGCGGTCTGAGGCGCAAGGCGGCGGGCGGGCGTGCGACCAGTCGGTGCTCCGCTGCCGGGGCGAGCTGTGGTCCTGCGGCTGCTACTCGGCGACTCCGCCTCCTCCCCCGAGGCTCCTCCCCTCGCGCGCCCCCGGCCCCTGCGCTCCGGGACCCGCGCGCGTGACCGCCGCCGGCGGACCCACCCCCTCCGCGCCCATTGGCTGTCGCGCGTCCCTGCAGCGCCGGGCGGGGCGCGGAACCGGGAGGGGAGGCGCGGTGGCCGCTCCCTCCCGCGCCGGAAAAGAGGAGGGTGACGCCACGGGATACCCCCCCATCGGGCTGCACCCTGCACGTCCCCCACGTAGGGAGCAGGCGCGGGGCGGGAGGTGTCCTCCCAAGCTCGGCGACACGCGTGGCCGCGCGGGGTCGGGGTAGATGAGCGGGCGGGCGCGGCGCGAGACAGGAGACCCCGTGGGGCGTCAGTGCGGGAGTCCGTGGCTGAACGGCAGTCTCCTTCCCCGGAAACCAGAGGCGCCAGCAGGGGGTTTGCAGAAGTGGGCGTGGGCAGCGAGCGGAAGCGGGAGCCACAAGGGCACGCGGTCCCCACGAGTCCTGGTCCCTGCCTGCTCGCGCGGGCTCAGGCCCAGAGCGCGGCGCCCGCTTGGGTCCTCAGCGGCAGCGCATCACCCCACCCCATTCCTAGGCCCGCCCTGCTTACATCTTAGGCTGGCTGGTTCTTGTGGCAGACCCAGCGCTCCCGCCCCGCAGTCACCGCGTCCTAGAGGACGCACTCTGCTGGGCATGGCCTGGGCCACAAGGCCTGGGCTGTCCCCATCTTCCGAGCCTCCTGCTATAGGTATCCAGGCCCAGGTGATACAATTCAGCAGTAGACTTTCACTTCCCCGGAGGAAGTTGGTTGGGTGGAGATAAAAGCAGTTATAATGCACGAAGCCTGTAGCTTCAGGATGAATTGCTAGTGCCAGAGGCCACCAGGAACCTCACTGGCTTACAAGACAGCGTACAATGAGACCCAACCGTTGTTCTGATTCCATAGGGAAAGCTGAGATTGCATGAGGCCTCAGTCTTGCTGGCCCTCGCTGAGCCCTTAAACTGTAGATCCAAGATGTGGACAGATTATGGGTGGGGACCTCTAGGACAGCGCCTCCCGTAGGTAGGAAAGAGAAGGTGAAGGCCTCACTGAGCTTCAGGAAGTTAATAGAAAGTCCTTCTAAGGTAGCTTCTGATCTGCAGCTAGATGGGAGCAATTAGCAAGACAAAAGCAAAGACACTGAGCCAGAGAAATTCCCAGGTATCGACATTAATACAAGAATCAGACTTCATCCTTAAACCTAAACTAGCTTTCCTTAAGGTCCCCCGCCTGTAATCCTGCTCTGTACCAAAGGAAGTGAAAGTCTTGGCCAAAAGGTTAGGATGGAGGGCAAGCCAGGGAGTCAGTCAGATTTCAGGAGTCTATTAGAATATTTCCTCTCAACAAAAGGAGCTTCAGGGCTGGGGAGGTAGCTCAGTGGCTTATGAGAGTGCCTGGCAAGGGCAAGGTCCCGAGTTTGGTCCCCATACACATGCTGTGCCACCCCCAGGCACTTCAGCCTCAGAACCAAGTGTGGTGGCTGGTGCAAGCCTCTAATCCCAGCACTGGGGATGCTGAGCCAGGAGGGTCGTTATGAGTCAAACCCTGTATCAAAAGAAAAGGAAAAAAAGGAGCTGCATAGCTAGGCTTGGTGGCACACCTATAATCCTAGAACTCAGAAGGATGAGGCTGGAGGATGTCTGGGAGGGAGTTCAAGGCCAGTCAACTATTTAGCAAGACCTTGTCTCTAAAAACAAAAAAGTTATAGATAAATCCAGGAGCATTTCCTTTGCCAGTACTCTCTACTTGTCCAGAATACTGTCAGTCTCTCTGCCCCCTTTCCTCCACCTTCAAAAAATTGTCTTATTTTAGACTCTGCTTCTTCAGTTCTCTACTGACACTGGGGTTTAGAATCACCAGGAGCGTTGTGTTCCAGCAGAGCAGCGGCTTGATGGCCATCCCTGAACATGAAGCATGGCGTAGCAGGGGGTGGTATCATCCCTCCCCGGACATTACACAAGTCTCACTTGGGTCTGTGTGTCTCCAAGCTACTGTGCACCCCTGGGGCTTGTGCTCCCACTACTATACGGCGCCCTCTGCCCAAATAGGCCATGATCCTGGCACCATGCCTGTAGCCTGTGATGTCCTGAGATGTCCAGAGAGAAGCCCTGACCTGTACCCCAGCCCTAGATGCTGGGAGCCCTGGCCCAGACCTAGCAACAGCACTAGTAGGGCAACCCTCGGAAACCCAGCCTGCGTCTGCTCTCAGCTGCTGCAGAGGAGCGTATCCTCAGACCTTCCCTTTTGGCCTGTGCAGAGAGGCACCCTGAGTCACCTCTGTTTCCTCATCGGCAAGGTAGGGATGGGATTCCAGTGCCTCTCCTCTCCTCTGGCTTATTGTGAAGTCTTCTCTCTCTCTCTCTCTCTCTCTCTCTCTCTCTCTCTCTCTCTCTCTCTCTCTAAGACAGGGTCTCCCTATGCAGTTCAGGCTGGCCTTGAGCTCACTTTGTAAACCAGGCTGGTCTCAACCTTGCAATAATCCTCCTAGCTCAGCCTCCCAAGTGTTGGGGTTGTTGTGAGGTTCTATATACGTCGAATACACACTAATATTATGACAGCATTGGCTAGAAAGCCAATGGGTTACAGCTTCAGGGCTTCCTTACACTGCTCCTATCCAGACACTGGCCTAGCTGCTTAATCCTTGAAATCTTGTCCAGGGAGCACCCCCCCCCTTTGCAAACGTAAGTTATTTAAGCTTCAAGCTACACAAAATCCTCTACCCCCAGATAATTATAAACCAAGAACAGAAGGGCTTTCTGACTCATATCAAACATACTACCCAACACAGAGTGAATGAGATAAAGCAAAATGGAGTGAAGGAGAGCAAGATGCAGGTGTGCTTCCAGCTGTGGAGGCTGGGAGCACTGAGCAGGGAGGATTGTCTTTCACAACTAGCCTGCCCTCACCTGGCTTCTGCCTAGCACTATCACCACGGGCCCCTATGACTCTTATGGAGCCAGAGTCAGGGAGAACTGACCTTGCTGAAGGCCAGGCTGCCCTGAGGTGGTAGGGGTGCAGGTGGGAAGGTGCCTGTGCTTCCTATCCCCCAGCCTCTGAGGGAGAAGCTGCCTCTCAAATCTTCCCACCCATTTCTGCAACCAAGTCCCAAAGCTTCCAGGTGTTCCTGAGATACATCACCAGCCTGACCCACTGCCGCCTCCCAGTCAGCAGTCCTCTGTCCAGGCCAGAAATACCACAAGAGCCTTCTAGCTGTCCTCTTTGGTTCCTGGCTTGCAGCCATCCAAGTCATTCTGAGCTCCCGGCTACATTAATTCTGCTAAAAAACATCCTAATCATACCATGCCCTGCCCACAGGCCTTCTGGCCTTCTTCCTAGTGGAGCCAATTTAAACATCTCAGCCTGATTGCTGAGGTGTTCTGTGATCTGACTCCACTCTCGCTCCCACTTACGTCGCCGTCCTTCACCCTCCCTGAAAGGCCACTTCCCCCTGCCTTGGCCTCCACCACCTCCCCCCCCAGGTGCCCATGTGCCACTTGCCCTGCGGGCCCTGCTTTCTCTGCACAAGTCTGCTGAAGTAGCCCAGCCCCTCTCCCCACACAGCCTCCCCGACTGTAGCTACTCACCGCCACCTCCCGGGTCTCAGCACCTCCACACGCCACACTTATACACTGCTCACAGTCCATCTAGGTTGAGACCGAGGCTCCTCCCTACAGACAAAGAGCCTGAGATGCAGCTGGTGGGCCATCTTGCCCCGCATCAGGCTGGGGCAGAGCTAGAAACCAGGCCTCACACTGAGCTCGGATGCCTAGCCAGTGCCGTGTCCATCCTACCCTGCCCCCGCAGCAGCCTGGGCCCTGGATAAGTAACACTGAGTCATGACCGCCTGCCTGATAAAGATGACTGTTTTCTGGGGGGCTGGTCTTATCTGCCTGGATCACACCGTTCAGGGCAAAGGCAGTACCACACCCCCTAACAATCCAATTGTAATCGCCCTATGTGTCTATTATTCTGCCTTTTTATTTATTTATTTATTTATTTATTTAATTTTTGCTGATACATAGCTCTTAAACCCCACCTTAGCTACCCTGAAACTGAGCTCTCAACCAAGAGAAATCTTTAGATTCTTCCCCCTCCTTCAAGACTCCGTGCTGTGACTCCCCTTGTACAACACAGGGGAAAGACCAGCTGCCCCCTCTTCTTCCAAGACAGTGTAGGCTGCGTTCTAAGACTATCTCTGCCAATACCCCCTCTGACCCATGGCACTAGACTGTTATTCCAGAAATAATCTTGGACAGAGTGAAGCAGAACCCCCAGGACCTGGGCACACGCTGCAACAGCAGCCATGTTTTCACAGTGTTGAGGGTTGACAGAGAAGCTTCTTGTTCATCCCCTGATTTCTTCTGATAACAACTTGCTGAGGTTAGAAGGGCAAATGTCACCATCCGCTGCAGATCAATTGGTTGGTGTGGAGGTTATAAGGTCTCTAAAGAGAGTGATGGGGCCTGTGTGGGCTGGAATCCTGGCCCCTGGGGACTGCCACACACCACACATCTCCAAGGTCCTTCCTGACCCAACCTGTGAGCTGGACGGTGAGTTTCAAGCTGGCTTTGCAACAGTCACCTGGAGAGCTTTCTCAAGTGACGCCTAAGGCCATGCTGAGGCCAGAGACAGTGACCCAGGTGATCTGGAGGCAGTCCGAGCTTCACTTTTTCAAATTCCTAGGTAAGACTGGTTCTGCCAGGAGCGAGAACCACTGATTTAGATCCTGACCTTCCGTGGTACCTCTGGCAGAGACTCCTACCATGCATTGTCTATACTGCTGTTAGCATCCTCTCTTAGAAAGTCAAACTCCTTCAGAGCCTCAGCAGCTCTGCGGATCCAAAGAACAATGGGGTGAAAGTCCCTGTGGCTCTGGCAGCGGAGCTCTGCAGATAGCTCTGCTGCCCACTAGCCCCGGCCCCCCAGTGCAGCAGCAGGAGTTGCAAAATCACAGCCCATTTCCTGCAGTCTTTTCATTTGCCTGAAGTTCTGCCCTCCAGCTTTGCAACAGGCACCACAAACTTGCAACCATCATGCCAAAACCTCCCCTAAAGTGTCTTTTTCTGGCCCATCTGATATTTGTGGGTAAACACTTAAAATCTGGAAAATTTTGATTTTTTTAATGTATTTTTTTACAGGTTCTCACCATGTAGATCAGACTCATAGTGATCCTCCTATTTTCAACCTCCCACGTGCTGGAATTACAGGCACGTACCTCTAAGCCCAGGCTCAATCACCATCTCAGCACACCCTGGGGATGCCAGAGATTGAACCCTAGTCCCTTGCTTGCCTAAGCAGGCGTTTTAGGCTGCTGAGCTATCTGGCCGGCCCAGAGATTTCACTTTTTTGGAGGCGGGGGGAACCAGGGATTGAACTCAGGACCCTTGCCAGGCAAGCGCTTATTCTACTGAGCTATCTTCCCAGCCTTGGAGATTTCACTTTAAACCTCAGATTTCTGACATCTACATCAGAGCCACACCAGGCCCTCGGAGCCAATCTTGCAACAGCGTTCAGCTGGTAATGGGTGGACACTGCCCTCTTTAGACAGGGAAGGGGCCTCCAGACTGCCCAGGCCCCCAACCCCCCCACTTTGTTGAGTCACACTGCTGACCCACCAGCACAAAGCACTTGACTTCTCAGTTCCTAACCTTATCAATACAGCCAAAAGGCCTGGGCATTAGGGCCAGTGTTAGGAGAAAGCAAGAGAGGGAATAGACTGCAGGATTTACATTTTTCACCTGGATTTGTCCCCTGGATACCAGTCCTTTTAAAGGTGCCAGGGCTCAGATGTAAGAGCTTCCTTGGCTTGGACCCACAGCACTACAAACCTGTCCCTTTCTCTACCGTTCCCTGCTCACCAGGGCTCAGAGAAGGCCTGACACCCCAACACTCTGTTCAGCCTCTGCCCCAAGAAGGCTTCGGCTTCCCCTCCTGGATGATGGGACCTCAGCAGGCCTGAGGAAAGGCCAGTGCAACCCCAGCATTTGCTGGACACTCCAGGCCTGTTCCATTGCCTCTGACCTTCAGAACCCTTTTAGGCATGGAGGGCTGTAGCCTGGAGGAGAAAGGGTTCATGAGGATGCTGAGGCTTTGCTGGCTTCAGACCTCCTTATCTCAGCCCCATTTTTTCCCAGAAAGAAGTCTTTATCTTATTGAGTCAGAGCAATCTCACATCACCCTGCTGGGTGCCCTGGGTTTCCTGGAATAACCCTACACCACTGCCTTAGTAGGGCCTTCCAAGGTCACCCATCCTCTCCTTAGAATTGGCACCAACATTTACTGCAAATGTGGATGCATGCAATCCATACCCACACCTGGGTAACTTGCCAGCAAAGTCTACAAGCAAATGAAAATTAGGAAAAAAAAAAGTCTTAAAGGCCTGGGGAGATGGTTCAGTGGGATAAGTGCTTCCCTTGCAAGTGCAAGGGTCTGAGTTCAATCCCTGGTTCTGAAAAAAAGAAAGAAGGAAGGAAAGGAAGGAAGGAAGGAAGGAAGGAAGGAAGGAAGGAAGGAAGGAAGAGAGGAAGAGAAAATTAGGTACTGATTGTATATTTCATTGAGGAAGAAAATTTTAAAGTTATAATTTCCATCTCCAATCCCAAAATAACTTAAAAACTATTTTTAGTTGCCAGGCGTGGTGGCGCATGCCTGTAATCCCAGCACTTGGGAGGCTGAGGCAGGAGGATTGTTGTGAGTTCGAGACCAGCCTGAGCTATAAAGTGAGCTTAAGGCCAGCCTGAACTACACAGTGAGACCCTGTCTCAAAAAAAAAAAAAAAAAAAAAAAATATATATATATATATATATATATATACATACATATATATATATATATTTTAACCCAAAGAAGTAGAAAGAAGTCATGTTTTAAAATAAATAATTGGCTTTATGATGATGATAATAGCTGGCACTTAGGTGGAACTCATATATACAAGGTATTGGTCTAAATTCTTTGTTTGGACTGAGAGCGTAGCTCAGAGGTCGAATTGTGTGTTCAGTACGTGCAAGGTTGTAAATTTAATCTGCAGCACCAAGAAAATAAAACAGAAAACTGAGTCATGGGGAAGTTAAGTGACTTCCCCAAGGTCACATGGCTGCTGCGTAGGAGATCTGGGACTACAGCCAAAGAGCTCTGGCTCCTGGCCACCTTGCTGTTCTACAGAGGTGAAATATTTATTGCCATGTATTGTTTTTATTTCTCCTGTTTCACTCAGGTCCAGTGAAACCTCTCTTGGAGATGGAGTCCAGGTTTATCTAGACTGGCAAAGCTCAGTCAGTGGATGTGGCATGCTGCAGCCCTCTGAAAGAGGGCACTTAGAAACCAACCAGAGAGGCAGACGCTGGACCAGGGGCTGTGGAGGAGAGCCATTGTCGCTCCCAAGCAGGTGGGGGAGCCGCTGACCCTGCTGATTCACGGGGTGGCTGGGCTTGTCTGCCCTCCTTATGTATGCTGTTCTATGGCTCGGGCTCCATGGGCCCTTCCCAAAGACCCACTCTCGTCAGGAGTCCAGTTTGGCCGCCGTCTCCCTCCTGTGCTGCTGATCTGTATTTGTGTTGCCTCTGGGCATCCAGGCCCCTCTGGCTCACAGGCACCCGAACTAAGTCTGTCCTCCCACTATAATAGAGAGGTAGGTTAGGTAGAAATATAGTGGGCAATCAGACGGGGCTGGGCCCTAGAGAGAGTCAGTGCAGAAGGTGAACTGTGGGGACTGTGGCCAGAGGTGCATCTGAAGATTAAAGTCACAGTGGCAGGGCCAACCAGGTAGCTCAGGGGATTAAAGTGCCTGCTTAGGCAGATGAAGGGAACAGGATTTGATCGATGGCATACCATGCCAGTGTGTCTCCCCCCCACCTCGTACACATTGAGGCAAGAGATAGACTGGGTGGGGCAAGTACGTACATACAAATGCCTGTAACCCTAGTGCTTGGGAGGCTGAAAATAGGAGGGTCACTACAAGTCTGGTCTGTATAGTGAGACCCTGTAGACCTTAGGATTCTCCCTTTTGAGATTTCCTGTTATTTCATCAGGGTGGACTGGCCTCTCCCACCTACTAAGACTAAACACAAGACTAAGACTGTAGATTATCAACCAAGGTTAATGATGGTACCAGATGTGCTCCTGCTACCACTGGATCAATGTTACGGAAAGGACTCTTCTTGCAATCTTATCGGGTTGATCATAATTTGATTTTTTGTTTGTTTGTTTGTGGCTTGCTCAGCCTGCCCTGGGGATGGGGTGGCATGGCCTGTCGTGCCAAGGATGGAACTGTGGTCCCTACCTAAGCTTGCCTAAGCAGGCGCTTTAGACCGCTGAGCAATCTCGCCTGCCCCACATTGATCATAATTTGATCTGTGCTGTTCCCGCCTCATGATTTTGCTCTATAAAACTTCCTTTGAGAGGTGGGCTCATTGGAAACCCATGGGGGCCCTCTCCTGTCCCTCGGGAGCTATTCCTAGTCCCTACTCCTTTCCTCTAATAAATTTGCTTACTTTTAACCTCCATTGTTCTCTAGAATTCTGTCTTTGACTCATAGAGCACAAACTAGCATTTCCCCTAAATCATGACCTCAGTCCTTTGTTCTTCTTCGACTTACTCTACCCAGTTCCCTGCCTTGTCATCTAGTCACTCGGCAAATATTTGCAAAGTATCCAACCTGGCCTGCACTTCTCTAGTCACTAGAAATGTGCAGTGGATGAGACAGAGCTCACTGGTGGGGAGAGAAAAACCGGAAGCAGATCACTAATTAAATATATGTTAGGCTGGGCTGCAGGAGGAACAACAGAGCCAGTATGGCTGTCACCGCTATAGCGCCCTCTGCCATCTACCCTTTGACTTAACTAACAATGCTCTGATCTTTATCTGTACTCAGCCTGCCCCAGAGAGTACATTTCCAGCCTCCCCTGCCACACAGCCAGGTTCTGAGAGAAGGACTGAGCTTGAGGCACCCAGTGGTCAGAGGTAGAGGCCTGCCCTTACGGCACAGCTGCTAGACCCCTTTCCTCCCTCCGTTCTGACCTCCTCCTTCCTGCAGGGGGAAGTGCAGACAGAATGGCTGAAGAGTCAGCAGCCCCCTTGGGAATGGCAGCCACACAAGGTAAGCTATAGAAGGATCCCCCGGATCCATCAAACCCAAGGCCCTGCGAGTGTGTAGGAGAGCTTCTGCTCTGTCCTGCGCCCACGGACCAAGCCCAGGCCAGCCACGTGGGGAGAGACCTTTCCCACATCCTGCGGACCTCCCTCGCCCCTCCACAGCCAGCACAGCCTGCCCTGCATGCCCCATCCAGCACAGCCCAGGTCCAGTGAGTGTGTGGGAGATCTTCCAGCTTCCCTGTGTTTGCAGGACCTCTCTGGACCAAAACTCAAGCACACCTCGTGAGTGAGACCCTCTACCACACCCTTGGGAACCCTTCACCTCTCCAGAGCCTCCACCCCCAAGCCCACCCATTGAGTGACAACTTCTGCTATGCTCTCGAGACCCCTAGATCCATCCCAACCCCAGGCTCGGCTAGTGTGTGGAGAGCTTCTGAGCTCCCCTGTGCCCACTGGGCCAAGGGCACAACAGAGGGGCACCACAGGTTCACTGTTGTACCAGAGGGGCACAACAGGTTCACTTTCAAGGGCTGTAGCAGGAAGGAGCTAAAACAACAGCTAGACCCAAGCCAGGCATAGCTGGGTAAACTCAAACGTAATAGAGCTGCACCCAACTTTCAGTATGTGCTCAGGTTATAACTGCACCAAAGCTCTAAAACAAAGGTCAGAGGTCAGTGCTATACGAAATGATAGAGATAAGGAGCAAAATGCAACCTTAGGCCTCAAGCCCACCCAGAACAAGTACAGAGGACACTAGCTCAGCTGAAATGTATGAATTAACAGTGACAGAAGTAAAGAAACAACAGCAGAAAAGTATAGAGGAAATCAGAGCAGAATCAATTTCTGAAATAAAAAAAGAAATCTCTGAATTCATAGCATCTGAAGTTAAGAATCAAATACAGAAACATGGAGGAAACCCAATCTGAAAAAACTCTGCAATAAAAGAATTAATAACTGCTTCTAAAGAACACGTTGATAAAAAATAGAGGAGATAAGAAAAATAGATTACTTGAACGAGTAATACAGGAAAGAAATAGATCGTATGAAGCAGAGTCAAAGAAATATAGACAAACTTACAATCTCAACCACAAACCTGCAAAACCATTTGAGTGAAAGTGAAGACAGAGTTTCAGGTCTTGAAGATGCTGGTGCAGCTAGTGAAAATGTAAAAAAGGATCTCTTAAAAACAACTAGGATGCAGAAAAAAAAAACAATTCATCATCTGCAAGACGATACAAAGATGAACAATGTAAGACTAATAGGTAGCAATGAGAAGGATGGAGTCAATACAAATGATATAAAAAGAATGTGGGAAGAAGTGACAGCAGAAAACTTCCCAAATATGAGGAAACAATCTGACATTCAGGTAACTGAAGCATACAGAACACCGAATAAATTCAACCCAATTAAAAACACACTGAGACATATGATAGTCAAGATCCCAGAAATCCAGCACAAGAATAATATACTGAAAGCTGCTACAGAAAAGAAGCAGATCACATTCAAAGGAAAACCTATCAAAATTATGGCCAGCTTCTCTGCACAAACCATGAAGGCAAGAAGAGCATGGAGCAGAGTACTTCAAGTCCTCTATGAAGACAAATTCTAGTCCAGGTTACTATACCCTGCCAAACTCTCTTTCAAGTTTGATGGAGAAATGAAATACTTCCGTGACAAAGAACAACTAAAGAATTTCATGATGACAAAGCCAACCCTACATAGACTACTGAAAGATGTTCTAGAGAGAGACCAAAATGATAATGACCAGAACTCCATGAACAAGAACAGAAAGAGCCCACTAAATAGGGAAAACAATTAAACACAGGGAAAAAAGGAGTAAACAACAGCAGGTAAATAACATGACAATCATAAGTCAACACATCTCAATTATAACCATCAACATAAATGGACTCAATTCACTAATTAAAAGAAATAGACTGGCACAGTGGATTAGGAAACAAAATCCAACAATATGCTGTATATGAGAAACACACTTAACTCATAAAGAAATTCATAGGCTGAAAATCAAGGATGGAAAATAATACTACATGCCCCAGCACCTCAGAAAAAAAGCAGGGATAGCAATCCTGTTTTC